>JAFIRS010007233.1:0-27124 GCA_018342105.1 Gonioctena quinquepunctata | reverse complement strand
GCTGGACATTGAACTCATCTGATAGATATTCTGAAAAAAGACTTAACTCAAATAAAATGGAAATTGAAAATTTGCATTTACATTATAAGTTATTCGATTTTTTTGTTCCAGTAAATTAAAGTGCATATTAAGATGAATAGAAAGTAATTAATTGTTTGACAAACAGTCTACATGAGTAGGTTGAAGAAACGCCTGCACTACTCTATATTCTTTTGCACAGTAAACACGTCATTACAGAAGTGAGTCTTCAAACATATACCATACCTAATTCGGACGCTACCAGAGAGTGGTCAAGGATAATAGATGGGGCTCGAAGACTTGTTTGGATTCTGAACAAATAATATGAAGAATTCAACCTCTTATCGGGCACAATTATTTTTCCAGTTGATATTTTCATCAATCAGCAGACCCAGGAATTTGGTTTCATTTGTATTGTCAATTAATACGTAATTGACGCAGATAGTTATTGGTAGACAGTCTTTTTGCCAGTTATGGAATTTCACTATTTGTGTTTTAGAGGCATTCAGATATAAAAAATTAAGCTACACCATTCATATACAAAGTTCAAGACTTGTTCACTTATCTGTTGTGTTTTTATTTCGTCCTTATCCGATACTATTAAAGAGGCATCAGCAAACATCTTTATATGGGTATCTGTTAAGTGTTTATCAAGATCGTGAGTGTACAACAGACATATAATTTGCCCCAGTATTGACCCTTGCAGGACTCCTATTTAGATTCAGATTTGGTTTGTGTGACTGCTCCAGAAATGAGTTCTGGTATGCACACGTATTGTAGTCGGTTAACAAAGAAGGAAGAATTCCAGCCAAGAGCTGGACCTATGACTCCATAGTTGTACAATTAAGAAAATAGAATTTGATGGTTAACACAGTCAAATGCCTTGCTGAGATCCCAAAAGATCCCTGCAGGGCATTCTCCTGTTTCAAAATATTCTACAGTTTTTTCGAAGAATGACAGTTATGTGTTTGACCTGTATGTATGTACACAGGTCAAACATATAACCGTCCTTTTGGCTTTGCCGCAGTCGGGTAAAAGGATATATAAATTGGCAAACTCAAAATCATTGTTCTTGCACTTACTGCTCTTCGCCCTCACGCGGCAGATGAGTTGAATGCCGAGAAAATAAAATGAACAACTGGCACCGAGTAATAAAATGTAATAACACCGAAACAAAATGTTTGCCTAAATTCACAATGCAAGTCACTATTCCTAAATAATTTCCTATTTCAGCACAATACAATGAAAGTTCTGTTTATATGGCAAACTCAAATCATATGCAACCAGATGCTTCAAATTTTTGACACTTATCAACTTGTAATTGAATCTTTCTGATTCTTCTACTATGTAAGATTGAGATTTGTCATCAAAGCATTTTGTAAACCAACACTCACACAAAAATATAGGGTTATTAAATATCGAACCTTTTAAAAAAAATTCAAGAGGCGATCTAAAAATTAATGTTCGAAGATATTTGAGAAAATTGGCGTGAATGTTATTGGCCGATAATCATCCATCAAGTTAACAAGACCCTCTTTATGAATGGGAAAGACTTTCCCTGTTTTATGGGTATCGGGGAATTCGCCTGTTAAAAAAGATTAATTCACTAAGAAGGTCATGCATGTCATTTTTATATATATCTTCTTGTTTTTAAGTGTTATTTTTTATTTAGATATACGAATGTAATTGTACCAAATAAATGACAATTTCAATACATGTAAAATATGTCAAAAAAATTCAAATAAATATTGATTGTTGGATAATGCTATTTAGACATGTTTTCAATAGAAATAATGGTATGCCATCATTTCTCGCAGAGTTTTTATTTTTGAGTTTAGTTTTCAGTAATGTTTCCAATTCTATAGCAGCAAAAGGGTTGAGAAAAATGGAAAAGTTCTTCAGTTCGGTTTTTCGATTTTTTATATTTTTTATTTTACTTTGATCAATTTTGTTGATGATTTGTTTGGGAGCATTTATAAAATGACTGTTGAAAAAATGAGCATTTTCATATAATATTCCATCTTAACTAATATCAATGTTATGGTGTGACTTAACCTTTTTGTTACTCAATTCTGAAATAACTTTCCAGGCGGTTTTATTAACGTTTGTTTAATTAGCTATAGTATTTTGATAGTACATTTTGTTGAGTTTTTCAACAACTTCTCGTGTTTTTTGCAGCTTTATATGTACTACGTAGTTCAGAGTATTCTGATTTTAGGTAATGTAAATCTTTCAAATTGACACTAGATGATTTGATCATCTGTGACTCATTTTTTAATGTTATTCTTTATACTATAATATTTTCTCAAAGGCAAGTACATTACAAAATAAAAGAGGAAGACTTCCAGGCACAAATTGAAAGCATTGTACATGACGCACATTTTATGAAGTTCAGACCAATTTTCCTAAAGAAGTGCGGTATTGAAACAATTAATCGCTTGCTCAATGTAGTTTCTTCTCATATGAGACGAACCACTTTTCACACCAGTTTTTTTCAGGAATCTCAAACAGTACAGTTCGGTGATCCGATGAGATATTATCAACGTCGCAGACAACAGAGTCGTTACAGTTAGTAAATATATGATCGATTGTGGTGGCTGAATGATGTTACTCTTGTGCCACTTAACAACCGGAATCATATTGAAAATGTCGAAAATTCACTGGTTATGATCTTATTACTTTCACAAAAATTTATGTTCAAAAGACCTTATAGGTTAGGTTAGGTTTTCTTTCCTCAATGACCCTCAAATTCCTGCAAATAAGTATAGACATGCGTTTTGCAGCCCATCATCTCTCAGCCAAGACCATCGATGAAGGTAATATAGATATCGCCCTACATCCGACTGACAAGGAGCAATGTAAGATGGATCAGGGATACGTCCGGTTGCACCGCTGTCTACTGTGGTAAAATCTCACATGAAATCGTATGCATCATCTGTGAGAACTGGTCGCTTTACTCCTGTTACGTGTCTCCTAACATACACCTGGACCAATCCAGAGCATATGTAGGCTCCTTGACAGAACACATCCTTGAGGGAGGCAGTTGTGGCCGGGGATTTCAACGATGAATCTCTGCTCAAGAACTCTTCAACAACGGACCCAAGAGGAAATTACCTGGCAGAAGTGCTACAATCTATGAATATGGTCATGCCCAACGATGGGGATAAACCAGCCTTCACCAGGGGAGCACAGGCTTCCAATATCGATATTATATTTTCCTCGCAGAGAGTCAGTACAAGAGTCACATCATGGAGAGTGTCCGTAGAAGAAAGCCTGAGCATACACAGGCACATATTCTTCGAAATTCGAAGCGATAAAAGTATTCCGAAGAAAGACCTATACCCCAAGCGCTATATCATGGAGGATGTCTTCAAAGATACCCTGCGAGACCTCGAAAGGGACGCCGTAGATGTGGAAGGTCTCACCAGGGTGGTCGGCATAGCACAAGAAGCTAGTATCGCGAAGAGCCCTGACGGTAGGCCCACAACACAACCAGTATGGTGGAATGACGATATCGCGCAACTGAGAACCCGATGCAACCATGCAAGAAGACTGCTAACCATAGCCCGAGGTAACCACCAAGACCAAGACAGGATCCCAGCGACTACAGTGGAACACCCTGTGTGACAGGCTGGAGGACGACCCCTGGGGACAAGGATACCAGATAGTCACCAGCGCAATGAGACACCTGAGGTCTCTTTACGAGCTCCACCTTTCTGCAAAAATAGAGAAGATCCGGGAACCGTTCCCAACGGCCCAAGATATAAACATAAGAACTTTATCAACCACCGAGGCACCACCTCCCTTCACCATTGAATGATTCAATAAAGCGATCAAGAAAATAAAAACAAAGAAAGCCCCAGGTCTGGACAACATTCTACCCGAAGCAGAGGAAAGTGGCTAATGTCATACTTATACCTAAATGTCACCCAGGGGATCTGAATAACAAATACAGGCCCATCTGTCTGACAGACATGTTAGCCAAATTATATGAGTACCTTTTGAAGGTAAGGCTAGAGGAGAAAATGGCAATGAATGGCGGTATATCAGATACCCAGTTTGGCTTCAGGGCCAAGAAATCAATGGTACACGCGATCAAACACGTACTCTCAAAGGCATGCGATGGCAACACCACGTGGGGAGCCATCATACTCATTGATGTCGGGAACGCCTTCAATACCGCCAAGTGGGACCGAATAAAGCTGAGATTGAACAACCTCAAGCTCAGCGACTACCTAAAAGCCATCGAGAGCTACCTCTCACCTAGAACCCTCAAGTGTGGTACATACAGTCAAGACATGACCCAGGGTGTTCCACAAGGCTCAATTATCGGACCTACCCTGTGGAACATCCTGTACGATGGATGCGTATGCTGATGACCTGTAAGGGCGGACCGCAAGGAAGCACTTATGACTAAAGCTAACCATGCGCTTAGATATATTAACACCTGGATGAGAGGAGAGGGCTTGGAGATCGCTCCAAATAAAACTGAGGCAAACGCCATAAAGAAACCCAGAAAAAGAAACAACATATCTTTCGAGCTCGGCGGGATCAACATAAATCCGAAAAAATATCTCGGTGTCTGGCTTGATGATAAATTAACTTTTAATGAACATATAAAAAGGCAATGTGAAAAAGCGGACAGACAAACAACGGCACTCACTAAATTTCTTCCTAACATCCGTGGCCCTAGGTTCCAAAAGAGAAGGGTGCTATATGGAGTAGTGCAGTCCGTCATTATATACGCAGCACTAGTCTGGAAGAGAGCGGTAGGGCTGGAAAAATCCGGAGAATGGTGATACCGTCCCAAAAGAAGATGCTGCTCCGGACTGCAATGGCCTATAGGACAGTGTCGTCGGATGCCCTATGCGTTATAGCTGGAGTACCGCCGATAGACCTGATGGCAAAGGAAAGGGCGCGACTTGACGACCGCGGGGAAATCACGGAAGAGCTCAAAATAATAGAAAGAGTGGAGACCATCTAATAATGGTAATCTAGATGGGACAATAATACCTCTCCCGTGGCCCTAGGTTCCAAAAGAGAAGGGTGCTATATGGAGTAGTGCAGTCCGTCATTCTATACGCAGCACTAGTCTGGAAGAGAGCGGTAGGGCTGGAAAAATCCGGAGAATGGTGATACCGTCCCAAAAGAAGATGCTGCTCCGGACTGCAATGGCCTATAGGACAGTGTCGTCGGATGCCCTATGCGTTATAGCTGGAGTACCGCCGATAGACTTGATGGCAAAGGAAAGGGCGCGACTTGACGACCGCGGGGAAATCACGGAAGAGCTCAAAATAATAGAAAGAGTGGAGACCATCTAATAATGGCAATCTAGATGGGACAAATAATACCTCTCCCGCACAGTGGCCAAGGGGCTAATCCCCAATATTAAGATATGGCTAACGTATAAGAACTACCATGTAACCCAATTTTTAACAGGACATGGCTCTTTCACCCTGAGAATTGAAAAATCCGCCGACAACTGCCAGCAAATCGACGAAGTTGAACACACGATATTTGCATGTGAGAGATGGCACCGAGAAAGGGGTGTCAGAAATGGAGGTAAATATGGAACCAAGAACAGATAACATCATTGAACATATGTGCAGCTTAAAGCAACACTAATTTCAAAATCCTTGGTCGTTTGTGATGGAACTGGGCAAAAATACATGAAAAATTGAGTTATTTTCAATATTCGTAGAGTTCATTCATATTTATTTATTTACGTAATTTTGGGAATTCACAACGAAACATTTATTGCACTACTCTTTTTTTACGCTGTCGGAAACCACCTGAAAATTCATAAAACTTGTCAGTAACTTTCGACATATTCCAAGCAGCATCTTCCCTTTTTTAACCGGAGAAATAAAAAATAATAGTTTAAAAACTGAAGAACGCGCTTCAATAGAAAACTAAACTGAAAAGTAGAAAATAATTTTAAATGAGTTTGAAATAAGAATACACTGATTAACAAATTCATTTCATCGTAAAAAAGCGTGAGGTGCTTGATGTCAATTGTTGTTAATATTTCATGGACAGATATTGGTAAAAGTATAATCATTATGAAAATATCGTAAAAAGCACCCCACGCTTTTTTGCGATGAAATAAATTTGTTGTTAATCACTGTATTCTTATTTCAAACTCATTTAAAATTATCTTCTACTTTTCAGTTTAGTTTTCTATTAAAGCGTGTTCTTTAGTTTTTAAACAATTATTTATTTTTAACTCTTCAGTTTTATTTTCTATTAAAGCGTGCTTTTCAGTTTTTCAAACTATTATGATTATTATTTAATTTTTTTAACTATTATTCTCCAATTTTGAATAGAATCGGACCATAATCACAAAACTCGTCCGCCATTTTGGAGCCGCCAATCTTGAATCCTCCAATTTTGACAAAATAATCATAATCTTCGACCCCAAAAACCCCCACATACCAATTTTGAATAGAATCGGACCATAATCACAAAACTCGTCTACCATTTTGGATCCGTCATCTTAAATTTTTCAGTTTTGACAAAAGAATCATAATCTCTGACCACGAAAACCCTCAGATTCCAATTTTGAAGCGAATCGGACCATAATCACAAAACTCGTACGCCATATTGAAGCCTCCATTTTGGTTTTTTTTCAAACAAAAACTTCTTAATGCATTGTCACCGGAATTATGTACGCCTGCCAAATTTCAAATCATTCGTACTTCTGGAAGTGGGTCAAAATCACGTCCAAAGGAGTCGGTTACAAACATACGGTTACAAACATACAAGTGAAGCTAATATAAAGCGTGTAAAAAGGAGGAGGTTCTCTAGTCGACGCGTATATTTTTTTCATGTATGACCACGCATCACTTTTTACAGAAGAGTCCGATTACGATTATTATTTTTTCATTCGATAGGATGTACTTCAATGTTGGTCCCATTTGAATTTGAAAAAAATTCACCCACAAAGGTAGCAAAATGGAGGATATTGATCGTTCACCCTCTGAATTTTGGTCCGTTAACCGATTCTATAAGGCATAACTTTGTACTGGCTTTTCCGATTTGGATGATTCTTTTATTATTAGATAGGGTATACCTCATAGTTCATCATATTCGGATTTGGAATGGAATAATCCACCTCTATGGGTAGCAAAATAGGGGATTATTTTTCACTTGTGAATATTGGCAAACATATGTAGTTGACATTGACAGATCGCTATTGTCATTATTTTAGTTCTCCTACATCTGTCACAATAATTACATTCTATGAAAGATGGAATATACAAAGTGATGAAATAAACCAAACAGAACTCTCAAAAATAATTTATATTATATAACAATAAATAGTTAAAGTAGATAATCATATTATTTAACTGTTAATAGTTGAAGTAAGGTGGATAAGTATTTTGGAAGTAATCGAACATTAAGTAGGTAGTAATTAGTAGATTTCAGCCACAAAAAATTGAAAAAAAAACTTTTTAACAAAAAATAAAATCGACGAAAACCGAAACTGAAAAGTAAAAAATAAACATTCTTATTAATAACTAATTTCCTGAACTAATGTAAGTAACTAATTTTGAGTCGGCGCCAAACAAACTAGCAATTGAATTGAGTAAAGCGTAAAATGATGGCAGCAGGATGCGCGGTGGCGTTTTAATATTTTTTTTCGAGAAATTCAATGATCTTCGTTCTTTGTTTGTTTGGCGCCGACTAAAAATTAGTTACTTACATTAGTTTAGGAGATTGGTTATTGATAATAATGTTTATTTTTTACTTTTCAGTCGTATACGTAGATTCCAAATATACAATAAAAAAAATTTAATGTCCCAACCTAAATACAAAACTCGTCCGCCAACTTAAATTTGTTAATTTTGATAACAAATTCATAATCTCCGACCCCGAAATCCCACTCATGAAAATTTTGAATAGAATCGGACCATAATCACAAAACATGTCCATCATCTTGAATGTATGAATAAAAAACCCCTAATTTCCGACTCCAAAAATCCCCACACACCAATTTCGAATAGAATCGAACCATGATCACAGAACACGTCCGCCATCTTGAATTTATGAATTTTGACAAAAATATATTTGTAGGAAAATCTTTAAGAATAAAGTGAAATAGCTGTCAACAAACTAGTCCCTCAAATATTATTTTCCGTGAAATAAAAGTATCCTCCAATAATCAAAAATTACAATATATCGACAATATGGTTCAGACTGGCTGCTAAAACTTCGTCAATACATAAACGGTGCTGCTGCCAAATTTCGGGTTGGTATTCGTCGGTAAAATGCATGGCATTATATACCAAATACATCTTCGCCGGAAGCGCCGCCTACACGCTCAGTGATGGAACTAAATCAGAATAAAAAAAAATCTTAGTCTCGTGTGCGTCCCAACCACAGAACTATAACATAGAGGAGAATGGAAAAGTAATATATATCTGTCACTTTAATTCACTTATGACTGCGTTTTAAATAAGCGGGGTCTGAGTTTTCGCATAAGCAACTGCCAGTTGTCATTTGACTTGACATCTTGAATAACATATTTCAAATACCATAGTTTTTATCTTGATTTTGGCTTGTTTTGTGTGCTATTCGTTGTTTTTGGGCTTCATTGTGAACTCTATTAGTTGTCTTGTTTGGTCTTGTCCAAGTAATAGAGATATGGAAGGAATCTCCTTTCACCGGTAAGATTTGTATTTTTACAGAATCGTACTAGGTTTTTTATGACGCCACTTTAGATGATATACCAGTATGAGATATCCGACATATCCCATTTAGTCTAGTTCCATTCAAGCAAACCGAATATTTACTAAAAAAATCAATAATATCTAAATATTTGTCACCTGTCTACTTTTATTTCAGTTTGGGAAAGGTTAGATATTCTTCTTGGTTGAAAGCAATTGGTAGGAATCCAGAAGAGAACATTAGTCCCTCAAATGTTATTTGTTCTAAATATTTTCCGGAATCTGACTTTGTGGTGAAAAGAAAAAGGGCTGTGTTGAAAACTGATGCAGTTCCGAAGCTGTTGCTGCCTAAGAATGCACCCTTTATATCACAATCAAAAATGTCTTCACCCAGACCAATATCGAGGTAATGAAATAAAAATATATTCCATGGTACAGATTGTTTATAGTTTTTCATAATTTTCTAGAGACCCTGTTCCCACAGATGCTTCCCTTCAAAGAATCGATGGAAACCTTTCATCCAGTGATTCAGGGTCACACCCTGAACCTTTGATAACGCAAGTTCACTTATTCAGTCATCATGAACGTATGATCATTTTTCACTTGTGAAGGATAGGAGAATTGTTCTTACTAGTGGAATAGGATATCAAAGTATTGAGTTGTCGCCTTATATTCCACTCAAAATATAATTAAAACAAGGTGTAGGAAATGAAATTTCCAAAGAATTTTGAGAATTTTTTGATAAAGTATATGAATGGGAATCTGATTATTCACATGAATTTTTACAGTGGAACTTTATTAAAAATACCAATTGAATAACCACAAAACATATCTCTTGAAGTATTTGAAGTCTCAGGTGAACTTTGTGTTTTGATTAAAATCTGAAGATCTATAATTCTACATTTTCTGCATACTTAGAGCCTGCACGCACTGGTTATTTTTGTCACCTTGACTGTTTCGTCACTTTCACCGTGGCTAGGGACCCTTACGGTGGTGCACGTACTTGAATATTTAACAGCTAGGTGACTTATTGTCGTGGGGTCTAGCGATACGCTAGTGACACAACTATCACCACGTCCGTAGGTTTGAATTGCAGTTCGCACATTGGTAACAAAATGTCACCTCACGCAGCTAGTCGAGCTGCAAGAACTTTTTGCTAGTAATCAATTATTTTTTTTTTACAAATCTGCAAAATAATAGCAGTTTCTAAGTGGAGAAGAAATATATATAAAGGATTTTTTCCACTTTTATAATTGAAAAAATATTTTTGGTTTGTTGGACAAAAAGCTCTTTCATCATCACTTCCCCCAACAATTCATACAAAAATTATATTCTTCAGATCATCTCCAGATATATTCAAAACCAGATACATGAATGAAAAAACCAAGTATCACCAGTTGAGGTATAAACATCAATTGGAAAAAGAGAAAAACAGAAGATTCAGAAACAAGGTTTCTCTTCTAAAGCAAGTGGTAAATGACATTAGGAGAAAAGATTTATTGAGTCCTAATGCATGTGATTTGCTAGAAAAAACTTTTTCTGGCTTACCACTGGCAATAATGAAAAGAATGCTGGCCAATCCTAGAAGAGGAAAGACTGTTAGGCAAAAATATGATTAAGTTATAAGAAGCTTTGCTATGACTCTATATTTTTACTCCAGCAAAGCTTATGAATATGTCCGGAAAACATTCATCTTAGCACTTCCTTCTCAGCGAGTGATTAGAGGTTGGTTTTCGAATATATCATGTGAACCTGGATTCTCACAGCCAGCCTTTGATTCCTTGAAAACTAAAGTGGCAGATTATAAAACTAGGGGGCAAACTTTATTATGCAGTTTGATGTTCGATGAAATGTCAATAAAGAAACACATTGACTTATATGATGGAAAATCTTGGGGCTATGTCAATGTGGGTACAAATGCCAAGGAAGATGATAGGAGATAATATGCAGCTGAGGCATTTGTGTTGATGGTAGTGGCTGTTAACGGACATTGGAAATTACCCATAGCTTATTTCTTCATAGATGGACTGAATGCTGAACAACGGGCAAACATAGTGAAAGAAGCTTTAATTAAATTGCATGCATGTGAAGTCATTATCACATCAGTGTCTTGTGATGGACCAAATGTAAATTTCTCTATGATGGGAGCTCTTGGTGGTAAGGTTGCTAACATAGATGAAGTTCAATCATATTTTCTACATCCTGTAGATCAAAGTGGATGTATGCCATATGATCAAATTGATTAGAAATAATTGGGGTACATTAGGCAGATTTATTGATCCAGATGAACATATTGTGTAACAATTTCAATTATGTAACAATGCTCCATTATATACAGGAACAAGAAGGTTTGCGCTTTGGGACAAAATTGAAAACTGCACATATGAATTGGAGACAGAAAAAAATGAAGGTAAATTTGAGGCGTTTTCTTAATATTCAATACACAAAATGATTAATTTTTATGCAAAATTATGTTTTTTTTCCAGTAGATGAAACTATAATTAAATATTTTTTTCTGGAACATAGGTAGTTTCAGTTTTCATGTAAAAGGAAATGTAAATGTAAATCGTAATTATCACACATGCATTTTTTCATATCTATAATGGAATAAGGATTTCAAAATTGTAATTATAAAATTATTTCAGGTTAACTTGGCTGTACAAACCATCAGTGAGAGTGTAGCAAGTGCAATTGAATTTCTCATATGAAAGATATCCGATTTAGAGATGCTGGGCCAACAATTAAATTCATTCGTCTCATTGATGCACTTTTTGATTTATTGAATTCACGAAATCCAACAACTGTACATATGAAAATGCCCCTAGCCAAAAGGAATAAGGCCTTGTAGAAGCCTTTTATGGAGAATGCTGTGTATTATCTCAGCAAATTAAGAACCATAAACAATGTGAGACTCATCAATAGCCCTCAATTCAAAGGCTTCATTATATCCACCTTAGCAGTTCTAGAAATCTACAAAACATTTGTGGAAAATGAAGCCATATTGGAGTATGTGCTAACATACAAGTTCAGTACCGTTCACATGGAACTATTTTTCTGTTCGATGAGGTAATTTTAACTTCAGCCTTTAATGGCTTCTATTCATCCTGTTATAGAAAAACATCATTAACTACAATATTCCATTTCCAGGACTCGCAATGGTTGGAATAATAATCCATCTGCTTTACAGTTTTTCCACTCATATCGACGTTTGCTTCTGCATCATGATATAAAAAACCTGAGTGGTAACTGTACGGCACAAGATGACACCAATAATCGCTTCACCACAACGAAAAATAATAGAACAGAGATTCCATTGCAAACAAGTGATAATCAGATTATGAAAAAATATATGTTGGAAGATAATGACACTGTCATAAATGATCATGATTACATCATGCCTATTGACTTACCTCTCTCAGATATTTCTGAAAATGTTGTATCTTATGTGGCTGGTTACGCTGTCAATATGACTGCAAAATTAATTAAATGTCCTACATGTCTCGAGTCCATTTGTAATAGTAAATTGGAACACAGTAGTTTGAAACTACTTGTACGAAAACAATGGGGTACTTTAACTATTCCCTCAGAAAATACAATTACAGTTTGTAAGGAAGTAGAAATGATGTTGAGAAGAGTGTTTTTGGTAACGAATAATGAATTACCAGAGGAGGCTAATTTTTTGCAAACTTTTGTCATGGCAATTTATTCAAAACTATTATTTAATGAAAGTTTGTTCAAAGATATTGAAGATCATAGTTTACAATATTTAACTTTAGAGGAAAATAATATATCAAGACTAATCAAAACACTCACATTATCTTATTTGAAAATAAGATTGTTTAATGTTGCAAAATTTCAAAGTTATAAAATCAAAGGACAGCCATTGAGAAAAAAAATTAGTAAACTGATATTGTTCAACCACCAATAAGAAATAATTATTAGGTACAATAGTATTATTATGCACATATTAGTAGTAAGTTTATTCATATATGTATATTTAGATTATAAAAATTTTCATTACATTTTAGGTGTCATGTTGTTTATGTACTTTATACAAATCATATATTTTTATAAGTGTTTTTTGTACATTTCTGCATTTTATGCCATCTCGTTTATATATTTATTTTTTTGTCAAACGTGTGCAATGGTTTACCGTAAATAAAATTCATATTTCTATATTCAATGAAAACACATTGTTATTAATATACATTTTTATGTATTCTTTTTCAATGGAAATCTATTTTGAATGGGTTATTATTATTCAAAAATTATTTTTTCATTTTATTTCATGCTTATGGAATATTGATGAATTCAAATACGAGGATTTCAAAAGTTGGAATGGAGTTGAAATAAATAAATGTGCAAATAAACGTGTTTGGTCATGAAATAATTGCTTGTATGTGACAGATATAGTTTTTAAAATTAAAGTTTAGTAATAATAGCAGTTTATTGTAATAATAATAAGCAACGAATATAAAGTGTTGTGTACTTATGTAGTTAGCTATAAACATTCAAATGGTAATGGATATGCCATCGTATATGTAAATCATCGCATTATCCACAATGTATCTTGTTAACCAAACAAGTTGAAATGGAAAAGATTTATACTTATACTAGTTGTAGGATTCCATCACTTGTAAAAATGAAATCAATAATATAATATGAATAAAATCAATATTGGATTAGATGATGTATTCAGGGTTTGAAATTTGTATTAGAGCGTCTCTGAAGGCTTACCACCAGTCTTGTTAAAAAACTTTATTTGTATTATAACAGCACACACTCATTTCCTCTTCATCTCTCAGTTACGGTGTCTTTCCTGACTTCTGGAAGAGTAACTATATAACTTCTATATTCAAATAAGGCAATAAAGAATATATAACAATTATAGAGGAGCGTGCATTCAATCTACAATACCAAAATTGATGGATAAATTAATTACTCTATTGGACTTAGAATTCCTGAAACATCGTGGTTTTTGCTTAGGGGAAAGTACACTTTGTCAAATTTACTGTCATAAAAACAACAATATTTGTTAGATGCCTTGGAGAAAGGTATTCAGATTGACGCCATACAGATTTCTCCAGGGCATTCAATAGAATAAATCACTCAATACCATTAAAAAAATTTGATAGCTCTAGGATTTGTTAGAGATATAAGGAACTTTATTTTTAACTCATCGGAATCAATATTTTAGAATTCATAATTATATATTTCCCATACAATTCCTTTGGCATCTGGTATACCACAGGGTTAATGGAACATTAATATTCAACCTAGGTCATAGGTCAACTTCTTAAAAACACTGGATTTCTATTGTTTGCTGATAATCTCAAATTATTTTTTCCCCGTAAGTGATACATGAGATATTGAAACCTCCAGAATGATGTAGATACTTTATTTGATTGGGTTTGATTTCCAAATTTAAAAAAATTGGCTATAATTATAGCATTAATGGTTTGGTTTTTGACAGAGTCAATGAAATTAAAAACCTTGAGGTAACCAATGATCAACAATTAACATTCAAAAGTCAAATACAAAATGTTTCAGTCAAAATAAGTAGTGAAATATTGGGGTTTCTAATGAGAAATGGGAAAGTTCTCACACAATACTCTCAAAGTTTTATTCTGTTCTTTAGTTAAACTTCACCTATTATATGCCATTATGTGATGTTAAAAAAAATCGAAATGAAATTTCTGAAAAACATTTTTTTTTAAATGGGTTCATATCTACAATTTCATCAACATAACATTTCATATACCATGAATTTAACTGATATATACTCGTTATTTCTATTCAGATCTAATTCTTATTTTTTTAATCATGATAGAACTATACTGCCATATCTTTTCAATTAAATAAATTACAATGTTACTCCATACAAAACCAGAAACCCTTCATTATTCTCAATAATAAATCATTTCACAAATAATGATTACAACTCGCCACTTTCCAGATGATTTAATATACCTAACATTCAAAAACTCTATTAGAAGTATTACATAAGTGATTTTATAGTGAAGATCGTTAGGATTAAGGCCACTATTATGTTATACTGAATTGATTACTTGTAATGGTCAATACATAATAGCTGTTTATATATCAATAGAGAGGATGACACTTCTCTCCTGAAACTTATTTTTTCCTTCCTTTTTTTATTTCTACTTTGAATTCAGTTCATTTCAATCAATTTGACACATTACACTTCATTCATATTTATTATTGAAGTTTTAACAGCCTCGTGGCAGTCGTTTTTCGGGAGAAAAAGTAATATTTTCAATTGTTAATATTGAGTAGATGTAGGAAAATGAGTAACTGTCCATGTTTCTCAGTTTCTTCCATTTTTTAAGAACACTTTCTTGTCAGTACTCAATTCATTTTTCCACATTTCTTCACAAAAACATCTTTTAGTGATACTTTCAATAATATTATTGCAAAATATGCCAAATGAATTTTTTTGATTATATTTTCCATATATATTTTATTTAGCTTTTCAGTGTCTTCTTTCGTCGATTTAATTTTTCGTTAAAAAGTTTTGCAAGGATAATCTTCACTAGATTAAGAAATGTAGTCCGGCCCTGGTCAGACTCTCTTTGCGCAAACTCAGAACACGTATGTGTCATATACTATTATAAGTGCTTTTAGAATATGACATTTCCATTCTACTCTATGTTATAGTTCTGTGGTCCCAACCCTTCTAGGAAAGTTTTACATAGCAAAACCTTGTCAAGCCCGAGGCCGGGTCTGGGTTTGTCGGATTTTGTTTGGATTCGTAAGCAGTATGTACCGAAACGAGACTGAATAAACGCAAATATGTATATTTATATATATATATATATATATATATATATATATATATATATATATATATATATATATATATATGAAAGATAGTAATATCGAGGGGACTGTTAAAAACAAAATGGAAGGAATTTATTGGACATAACCCTCAGAGAAAAGTGTTAACCGTAGACACGTGTTTCGGGCTCTCGGCCCTCAACAGAATGTGCGGCTGGCTTCTGTTTGTTGACTCCGTTGATTTGTCGTTTTCTACCAAGTGTTGTTCATCCTTGCACTTCTCCACCGTACTGATGAGGGCCGAGAGCCCGAAACACGTGTCTACGGTTAACACTTTTCTCTGAGGGTTATGTCCATTGAATTCCTTCTATATATATATATATATATTGTTATATAATGTGAATTATATAAATAATTAATTCAATTTAGTCCCAATTTGGGGTTTATAAATTGATATGATATGTGTGATTGATAATTATTTTTGCCCTGTATAATATTTTGATATGTAATAATAATTGCTAGCTAACGTCACTGTTTTCTTGTCACGTTGCTGCCAATTGTTATTACTTTTCTTACCACGACTAAACTCAGTTGTACGCCTTTCGTCTCAGATAGCCGGTTCAGGCAATAGAGCCACTTCTTGATGTCAAATTCAATCCATTCAATTTTTATGAGTACGATTGCAGATCATTGTGGAAAATAAACGAAAAAGTATCAAAAAACAATTATTTCTTTTTTTCAGGAAAACTTATATTTACCTGGACCACGAAGGATAACCTATGCTATGATCATTCTACAGATTTTCAAAGACAAACATGAGAAACGGTGATGAATAAAGAATACACAACCTCACTTTTACTTTGAAGGTTGAAAAATTCTTTAATAGTTCATTATCAAAATGAAATAGAGTTCTTCTGATATGATACGAGTTATTTGTGAAGTTATTCAGTTTGTGATGTGCACTAGAAAAGTTTATACCTGACGCTGGAACTGTCGCTGTTACAATACACACCAAGAAATTGAATCCTCCTGCAATCTACTGCTCTCAGGCTCTCCAATACCAGAAAGGAAACCATACAAATCCAGAAATCAGCTTTGAAATAGTTTTATGTGGAGTACATAAAAGGTAATTTTGTTTGCTGCTATTTATTTCTATTGAAATTCTCTTGAAGTTGAGTTGGTTGGGTTCTGATAGAGAAACTACCTTATATTGATGAAGTTCTTGAATTTTTTTTTCTAAAGTACGAACGTGGCGTTCTTTTCAAAAAATTTTTCAATCTCCTTAGTGGCTTTGTTTTCTATCACCTGGATACCATCTCTCCTTTTTTCCATATCATTTGAATTTTCAAATTCGCGCACTTTGTTGTCACATTATCACTCTTTGGGGTTATTTGTCACAACTTATAAAACTAATTTTTTTTCTTTTCTTACAAACTATGTAAAATATTTAATGATAATTGTCTCTGACACTTTACCGTTCTTATTTTGTCACAATTTCAAATGTTACATCTGACTATACTGTTACCTGATTGGCTATTGTCATCAAGAAGTTTGTTGTTCTCCCATTGGCTATTTTTAGTTAGATACTATTTCATATACTGTATGTTTCAAGCTTGTAATTTTGTTGTTCACATTATATTCAGGATGATTTTATAAACATAGACTTTTTGTTGTCTTTTGAACAATTATAGGTTGTAATCTTTTTGACAATGTATGGAAATGATTCATTATAGTATTTGTATATTTTTATCTATCAATATTATACATAGGCTTCTTAAAAGAAAAAGAATCTCAAAATATATGTAAAAACAATTAAAATAAATTACTGGTCTTTCATAACATAACAATATATATATATATATATATATATATATATATATATTGTTATGATAGGATCTGTATCATTTATTTATAATTGGTCCGCGTTGGTCGCCAATTGTTGTGATATTTATATTTATAATGATGTTAGATTTGTTTCAGTGATTTCCTTTTTATTTAATAATTTTAAGAATAAATACCTATCATAACAAACATGAAACTCCGGCTATGTTGTTTTACCCTTTCCAACCCTTTTTTTCACCCTATACCAGCTCAGTCGGTACGCCTATGAAGAACGAGTCATCTCGGCAGCAGGTTCAGTAGTGCCAACTTGGCGCAATGCTTGATGTCAAATATGCTGTTTTGTGGGGAAAATTATGGTTAGGTGCTCAATAGATAGAACACAGATGCCAGAAAAATCGTCCAATAATTGTTTTATTGTAATCAATCCTTAAAACTCACCTACTCTGCGAAATCTAACTCCACCATCAGAACAAGTGAGGGCTTTGGTTAAACACTGTGAGGACCACAAACTCCAGCTTATCATCGGAGCCGATGCAAACGCCCATAATACAGTGTGGGGGAGCACCAACACGAACACAAGAGGTGAGTCATTACTTGAATTTATTGTCTCCAGTAACCTGGGAGTACTTAATAGAGGCAATGAGCCAACCTTCGTAACCCGTAACAGACGGGAAATCATTGACATCACTTTGGGCTCTTCTTTGGTGGTTCGGCACGTCAGCAAATGGGCAGTATCTGAGGAACCTTCAAACTCAGATCACCGACACATACATGTGGAGATTGGATATGCCAATGAACCTGCAGTAATGTGTCGGGATCACAGGGAAACCAACTGGCCGGAGTACTGGGAGGAGCTCAGGGCAAATCCCACAAATTTCAAAAATGTCAAACCAAACTCAAATACGATTCATGAAATAGAGCAAGCCATCCTAATGTTACAGGAGGCCATAATAACCTCATATCATAACAACTGCCCTTTAAAGCGCAGCACCACTAAAGGTAAAGTGAGCTGGTGGAACACCGAACTCACATATCTTAGAAACAAAACGCGAAGACTATTTAATCGAGCGAAAAAAACTGGTGACTGGGAGGATTATTCCAAAACTCTCACAGAATACAACAAAAAAATTACAGGGGAACAAAGAAAGTCATGGAGGAAGTTCTGTGAGGACATAGAATAAAACTCAGAAAGAGCAAGACTCCACCGCATCCTTTCCAAAGACCCCATCAATCCAATGGGGACTCTCAAAAAACCCAACGGAAATCACACCAACACTGGGAAGGAAACTATAGAGCTCTTGCTCCATACACACTTCCCAGGATCCACTGTCACCACAAACCAAAACCCCAGATATGAAATCCCTGCAAACCTTCATTCGAGGGCGAAAAGGGCAGAATGAAGTGGCTAAACGAACGGTAACTCATTCAAAAGTAGTGTGAGCAATAAACTCCTTCAAGCCTTACAAGTCTCCGGGCCCAGATGGAGTATTTCCCATACTACTTCAGAGCGGAGTTGAATATCTAGCACTAGAACTGTGCAGACTATACAGGCTGAGCCTAGCATTGGGATGGCTACCTCAAACCTGGAAAACTGTAAACGTGGTCTTTATTCCAAAACCTGGATGGGACTCATACGACCAGGCAAAGGCATACAGACCAATAAGCCTATCGTCATCTCTTCTGAAAGGCTTAGAAAAACTGATAGATAGATACATAAGGGAAACCGCTCTTGTAGAACGGCCTTAACATCAAAACCAACATGCCTATGTAACAGGAAAATCATGCGAGACAGCACTTCATCAGCTTGTTTCAAGGTTCAAAGAGTCTCTAGCAAACAAAGAAATTGCACTATGCACTTTTCTAGACATCGAAGGAGCCTTCGACAACACCTCCTTTGAAAGTATGGTCTCTGCGGCCACTCGAAGAGGCATTGACGAAACCACCTGCAGGTGGATACACTCAATGCTTCATAATAGACTGGTCCAAGCCAACATGTTCGAGGAAACAGAGCAGGTTGAAATTTCCAGAGGTACCCCACAGGGGGCATACACTCCCCCCTTCTGTAGGACATGGTTGTAGATGAACTGCTAATTTCTCTGAATAACCAAGGGTATTACTCTCGAAGGTATGCAGATGACTTGGTCATCCTCATCAAGGGAAAGAATACTCGAACAACCTCAGAGATAATGCAAAATGCACTGAGGACAGTAGAGGAATGGTGTAACAGAGAGAGCCTAAGGGCAAATCCGAACAAAACACACTAATTCCCTTCACCCGGAGAAGAAACATGGGAGATCTCATACCTCACAGACTATTCGGTGAAACATTACAAGTAGTAGAGCAGGTGAAATATCTAGGGCTGATTCTTGACAAGAAACTAACCTGGAACCCGCATCTTCAACATGTAACCAATAAAAGCAAGATAACCCTCATGATGTGCAGGAGAGCTTTTGGAAAAACCTGGGGGCTCAAACCGAAAGCCATGCATTGGCTTTACACAGCGGTAATAAGACCAAGAATAACTTATGGCTCACTCTTATGGTGGCCAAAAACAAATCAAAGACAGGCAAAAACCAACCTTGGGAAAATCCAGAGGCTTGCCTGTCTCTGCATCACGGGTGCAATGAATAGCACTCCAACAGCTGCAATGGAAATCATCCTAAACCTCGAACCCCTTGACTTACATGTCATTGGAGAGGCCAGGATGAGTGCATACAGACTGAAACAAACAAAAAACTGGAGAATCCGAACAACTGCACATACCAGAATCACCCATGTAATCAACATCGAAGAACTCGAAATGATTTCAGACTACATGCAACCCCTATACTCATTCGAAAAACCATTCGAAACACGAATTGATGGATCTGGATGGGCCCCGAGTATAGAATCACAATCAACTGCGGACATAGTCTGGTATACAGACGGTTCAAAGACAGTTGAAGGAACGGGAGCAGGAATACATGGGGTAAGGCCAGGAAGGGATTACCTAACACCACTTGGCAAATGCTCCACGATATTCCAAGCTGAAACACATGCTATTATGGTATGCATTCAGAAGAATCTAGAAAGTGGTAAAAACACATCTACATTCTATCTGACTGTCAAAGTGCTATCAAAGCACTCAACTCTATACAGATAAAGTCTAAACTAGTCTGGGACTGCCTCCAGAACCTCATCGAGCTGGCAAAACACAACAAGGTCACCTTGATGTGGGTGGCAGGTCATAGAGGCATTGAAGGCAACGTCAAAGCTGACCAGCTAGCTAGACAAGTATCTGAAACGCTATTCACAGGGCCAGAACCTGTACATGGGATTAGCAAAAATCGATGCAGGACCCTGATCGACGAGTGGATAAAAAGAAGACACCAACAATATTGGGATCAAACTGTCGGGCAAATACACAGCAAAGTCATGGTAGGGCATCCAAACCGGACCCTGACGGCTGACCTTCTGAACCTGAACAGAACGAAGGCTCGTATAATAATAGGTCTGTTGACTGGACACTGCAGCCTAAGAAAACACCTAAACACCATGGGAGTACGCAGGGAAACCATGGAGTGTAGGCTTTGTGATGAAGAGGAGGAAACAGCTTCTCATATCAACTTCGACTATGACGCCCTAAGTAGTAGGCGACACAGAACCTTTGGCGAGATCAGCCCGGAAACAGGCATGAATCCGAAGAACTTTATCAACAGGCTTCTTAACCTGATTAAAGGCACAAACCTGTTTGAATGAAGAACCACTGACGACAGAGTGATACAATAGACCCCAGCTGGTCGTAGTGTGAAGGGAAGCTAAGTGCCAACCCTGTCTCTGGCTCGTCAGCTTTCAACCAACCAACCAACCAACCAACCAAACTTATCTAACTAAAAACAGTGATGAAAAATGGTAAACTTTCTTGTGTATGAAAAATATTTGGTGAATAAACGGTTGAATGTTATGGACAGTCTGTGAGAATAGAACAAACCAACAAAAGTTCAAATTAATGGACACAAATTATCAAATAATCACTATAAGTGTCTGGACCTGTTATGTTGCACTTATTTTAGTTTTGTAAATACCTGCTTCCTTCTTTTGTGGTGTTCTTCTATTGGAAGTATTCTTGCTCACTGGAGAAGTACAGCTTTACTGCATAGAGCCCCTTTTTTTGTTCCTGGGAATGGCATGGACTGGACTCTGTTCAATAAGGTAAGTGGTTTCTTCTAGTCTGCTTATTTTTCCATTTGTATGTGAATCAGTTATATAGCGGTTTTAGATAGTTCTACTCGTTTTTATCTTGATTTTTGTTATATTTATCTCTCTAAATTTGGTAAGTATCTGGTTTCGTTTTTTTACATCCCAATTTTTATCTCCTCAAGCTTGTTACCTTTTTTCTTGAAAACCCACATATTTTGTTTCTTTTCACAACTTTTAAGATTCATTGTCACTTTCTATATCACTGTTATTTTAACTTATTCTAATGATTTTATCAAAATGTACTATTCTAGACCTTATAATATATTTACAGTTTTGGATAAAATTCATATTTGACATTTTTCTGTTTTAATAATTTTTTTATTTTATTATTTTTCTCCCATTGTTTTTGACATCTAGCTGTTGGGTTTCCTCCTGATATGATTTACCATACAGGATGTTCCAACCATTTCATCTACTTGAGATACAATGTTTTTTTATGAATTTAAATTTCCATAGTATTTTTATTGTGTATTCAAAATAAATGTATTGTTGGTCACATACTTATGACAATAGAGATACTTCAGGACTGACTTTTTTATACATATGCGTTGACTAGAACATGTTATAAGATTCTAGAATAGTAAAAAGTATAGAAAAATTGCAAAACAAACATAGCATGAACCACGATAACTTAAATACCTAATAATAATAATAATTATCAGTTTCATTATTTCATAAACCTTTCCTAACATAATATATATAATGTGAAAGTGGGAAATTATTGTCCGTGAGAAATTATGAAAAAGGAATTTGTGGCATAATGGACATAAAAAAGGAATTTGTGGCATAATATATATATATATATATATATATATATATATATATATATAGTAGTTTTGAGTTTCTTGAACCAGGAATATACAATGGAGTTTGAGTTTCTTGGGGTTTCGGTTCTTTTTGCGAAATGACAGTCTTCTTTTAGGAGATAAACATTTATTTTGTCGACGTTTCGACCGTGTCCACGGTCTTCTTCAGGAACTAATAATAATTAGCTGGACCAATATTTTGAAAAAAGGAAAGTGTAAAGGCAGCAGATGATTTATTTTCCATAATTATTCAATTTTTTTCCTCCTCTTCATTGTGTATAAATAACCGGGAGACTTTGTTGTTGTTCTTTTTATTAAAAATCAAACGTGAGCAATCTAATAAGGAGGCTGGTTGATATGGATATGAACTATCGTTGGATTCTAACGATGGTTCACATCCATCCCAAAGTCTCCCGGTTATTTATACACAATGGAGAGGAGGAAAAAAATTGTATAATTTTGGAAAATAAATCATCTGCTGCCTTTACACTCAAAATATTGGTCCAGCTAATTATTGTTAGTTCCTGAAGAAAGAAGACCGTGGACACGGTCGAAACGTCGGCAAAATAAATGTTTATCTCCTAAAAGAAGACTGTCATTTCGCAAAAAGAAACGAAACCCCCAAGAAACTCAAACTCCATTATATATATATATATATATATATATATATATATATATATATATATATATATATAGATACAAAATTAGGGTACCTACTATATTGACAAACATTGATCATCCAGCATATTATATTATAACAGAATAAAAATGATTTAACGAATTATTTAAAAAAAAACTTGTCGTTAGTAGTTAGTCGTTACGTAAGCCCTAGGCAACGGGTAAATGAATACCACTGCGCATAATAATACGGCTGGCCCACGTCCCACCCCCCCTACTGTACATTTTCACTTTGTGATGGACTCTACACTGAATACAATAATTCCGATAAAGTGATAAATAATATGAGTGGCAGGTGGCCGCGGGGGACTTTACCTCAAGTGTTCGAAAAAACCAGCGAGTTGTTCTAATGATTTATAGAGCCTAGAGCCATTGGAGGTTGTTGGTGAAGCATGCCAGCATGTATTGGACAGGCGAAAACAAGTTCAGACTGGCGTCTTGTAATGCGTTGCATATTGCATAAAAAAGTACTCGAAAAAAATTTACTCGCATAAGAGACGCGGGTATCGGATACTTTTACCTGATATGTACGGATACGAGTACCGGATACTTCATTGGAAATGATCTGGGTACCGGGTACATAGTACCAGAAATGTACACAAGAGTATAATTATTCGGGTTATTGTACTGAGTACGCCCAGCTCTGATATTGCTACAAAAACGTGTTTTTTGTTTTATTTAAAACAATAATTTGATTAAACATACGGATTCTCCTGGTGACTGTAGTCAACACAATCTACGATATAGCACCAGGCACCAGGCAGATTAACTTATTTATTCCTCAATCTTGAACAAACTTTAATGCAGAATTTATTCTTTAACTCACCCACACATGAGCAGCACTCTGTGTACAAGTTTTCCAGGCAATTGAAGCATTCTTTCAAGCAGGTGGTATTTTTCATGTCACAGTTGCATTCTTTAGTCAATGAGCACTTGGTCACGATACTTCCGCAAATTATTTCGTTACAGCTTTCCACCTGATGCATTATCAGGATTCCTCCAACCAAGACGGCGATTGAAAATATTGTCTTCAACATTTTCGTTCTGGAACAAAAAATCGTGGAGTGAAGCTAGCAAACTTGTTGCCCAAAATCGGAACAAAATCCATGGTACAGTTTTATAATGGAAAATTAATACATTCATTTTTAATGTAAATCTAGATAAAGTTAAAAAATATCTCATAAGTTTGGAATACCAATGGGCTCAAATCCAAACCCTAGAATCAAATTCAATTCAAAATTGGCATGAACAATGTAAACATATCAGATAAAAAATAAATGAAAAATAATAAGAAATAAAATATATCTCCCTTTAGACTATTGCAAAATCATACTATAATACTAAGATCTGCCGAATATTATGTTTTAATTGTGAAAGTGCTGCTTTGTGAATTGAAAAAGTGTATATTTCTTGAAACTTTAATAACCTTGAACTTTTGAAAGCAGATATATATCCTAATATTTTCATAATACTTAAAATATTCGCGACTCTGCCGATATCGACTAGTTCACCGGAAAGGTCATTCTCGACATTACGTCGACTGAAGTCCTATTTGAGAAATACAACCAGTGAAAATAGGCTAAATGGACTGGCACATTTTAATATTCATAGGGAAATCCACGTTGACCCGAAGGATGTGATGGCAGATCTAAAAGATAATGGACCAAGAAGGCTTGATTTTCTTTTATGAATATTGAACTATATTTTTATATTTGACTCATTTTCACTCATCTCTCGTCCATCATCCTTTCCTGTCATTAAAATGCGTTTTCCATTGTTGAAAAAAAATCCATCGTCAAGACACTTCAAGTTTGCTATTATTATAGCATTCTATCGTAATTCTGAAGTTCCCATGACCTTGACCTTAAATAAACGCCTATATATATATATATATATATATATATAAATTTAGATATAACGAATGAAAATTGGTATAACATGGGGAATGGTATGAACAGGGGAATAAATAACAGGGATCTTCAGTTAGCACAAGTGTTGAATTATGAAAAACTCGGTAATACGGTGGACCGAGCTTTCGCTTTAATTTTGAAACTTCTTCAGGGTCCTAAAATATGTAAATTACATTATTGAGAAAAAATACTTAAAATGAAGGAAGTACTTACAGTTATCTGAGTGGTTGATTGATGAACATAAACTTAAAAAAAAAACGTAAAATATATGAAA
Source organism: Gonioctena quinquepunctata (assembly GCA_018342105.1). Taxonomy (NCBI): domain Eukaryota; kingdom Metazoa; phylum Arthropoda; class Insecta; order Coleoptera; family Chrysomelidae; genus Gonioctena; species Gonioctena quinquepunctata. The sequence continues at coordinate 1,890 of JAFIRS010007233.1, read as the reverse complement.
TATTTGTCGGAATGATATTATAGCTTTGACGTTTCAAGTGACATTGAAGGATTTGAAACGTCAAACACCATTCCGACAAATGTTTACATATATTTTACGTTTTTTTTTAAGTTAATGTTCATCAATCAACCACTCAGATTACTGTAAGTACTTCCGTCATTTTGAGTATTTTTTCTCAATAATGTAATTTACATATTTTAGGACCCTGAATAAGTTTCAAAATTGAAACAAAAGCTCGGCCCAACGTATTGAAGAGTTTTTCATAATTATGCTGACTGAAGATCCCCATTATTCCCCACTGTTCATATATATATATATATATATATATATGAAAAGCATCAAATTATAGATAGCCACACCTATAATCTGTGCGGTGAAGCTTAGACCTAGTATCGTGGAATTTTGAAGACACGAAATTTCGTGCACATCAATACGTTACCGACAGATGTCAGCATAGGCCAACCCACGATACCAATAGTCGTACTCCTAGTGCGTTCTGAGTAACGCAAAACAAATAACGGGAATATAAGAAATCTGTTACGAATCCAAGAGAGATCACCATCCGTCTACAGCCTGTTTCATGGTTTCCCAATCATCAGGACGGCCTGTGGTCTGGATATCTGATACGAATTTGAAAGAGACCACAGGCCGTCCTGATGATTGGGAAACCATGAAACAGGCTGTAGACTGATGGTGATCTCTCTTGGATTCGTAACAGATTTCTTATATTATATTATATTATATATATATATATATATATATATATATATAAAAATAGGTTGGGGGTTCTTAGGTTTGGGATTCTTGTGTCAAATATAAAATTATCCTTTATTATTCTAGACATTTCACCTCACATTTGTGGTTTCGGTTACCAGACCCTGCATTCCAGGGCATCAATTAACGTCACCACGGAGGCAGCTATAGCTGCCTGACATCCGAGTGCAGGATTATAGATATGAAAGGGAAGAATATCGAGGGGACTGGGAATCAAAATGGAAGAAATTTAATGGACATAGCCCTCAATGAGAAGTGTTAACAGTAGACACGTCAACAAACAGAAGCTTCTGTTTGTTGTCTCCGTTGATTTGTCGTTTTCCACCAAGTGTTGTTCATCCTTGCACTTCTTCACCGTACTGATGAGGGCCGAGAGAATGCACAAATGGAGTTCTTCTGCGTTTAGCCCCCATCATCATAAAATCGCAACAAAGGGTGATGAATATTTTCGCTCTCTTCGATGAAGCTTCAACTGTGTCCCTTTTAGATGAAGATTTGACAAATGACTTGGGAATTGAAGGTGATGAAACAACATTGTCCTAGATGGACAGACGACTGTACAAGGAAATGGCATCAAGGAAAATTGGGTTTAAAATCGCAGGTGAGGCTAATATTTTTCATAAACTGGAAAATGTTTATACTGTAACGTAAATAAACTTAACTTGGTTCTACTAATTTATTTCACACTTAATCTACAATTTAATTTATATTACTACTCCACTGTATAGCTCGATGGTATGCGCTCGTTCAGACTGTTTACTCCCTCTTGAGGGCGGTCTATTTATCTCCGATACAGCATTCTCGATGTTTCGAATTCTTCCAGTTGGCGACGGCATGTTCCAATTGTTTCCAATATTGACCGTTGCATTACGCGGAAGAGGGACTGGATGGTTCTCGAATATCTCCGGGGATGATCTCATCGCTGTCGATGGCGACGCGGGAGGCGACAGGTCCGGCCTAGGTTCGTTACATTGCCCCCTTCTTAAAGACATTTCGTCCCGAAATTTCATCCTTGAGTGTGACGATATCTGCATGACTCATATCTGCACCGTGAAGTTCGATGGAAGTAACACTCCACGGTCTTCATGATCGGTCGTGGAATAGGGTTACAGCAAA
>JAFIRS010007232.1:0-27125 GCA_018342105.1 Gonioctena quinquepunctata | reverse complement strand
TATTATTTCACATATTATAATTTATCACTTCTAACACAACCCTTGCTCCAATTCTTCACTTCTATAAATCTCCACAGAATAGTATCCCGTATACCACATAGTTCCATGAAATCATACAACTTATAATTATCCTGATCATTTTATGATTTCATCATTGATGACCATCTCCGAACAAAAAAACCTAATCTGAGAGATATATGCTAATGACAATGAATAATCCATATATACCATACATATTGGTAAATTTGAGAATCACAAATTAAATAACTATGTTGAGAGATATATTTCAATAATGCAGATGACATTCTGATTCCAACTGGTCCGTTTCCTAACTCCCATCCGTTTCCCCCACTATATTTGAATGATATTGATATATAGTAATACTTTAAACCAATTATTCAATCGATACACAGGACAATTCGATTTTTGAAGAGTCAAATTTAATGGGTTTGGTCGACTACACCACTGATGAAGAAATATACCGTTGCGAGGTATGAGCAGTACACCTTTTGATGTTGAAAGCGCACACTATCGATGGCAGTATCACACCACTATAAGTGATACATCGATGATAAAACGAATTTGATGAGAGGATTTCACAAGGAGCGTCATGTGAAAATTGAAATGAAATATTTACAGGCGACGAAAGATTGGGGGGGGGTGTTATAAGCGCCCAATTCAAGTGTGAGTAGTAGTGATTTTATAACCCCCCCCCCACCGATCCTTCGTCGCCTGTAAATATTCCATTTCAATTATCACATGATGCTCCTTGTGAAATCCTCTTATTATGGAACGATTTGTATGCGATAAAGTCATCTTTATATAAAGGTATGAATAAGTCGGGTTCGAATCAACTAGATATCATCCGAAGATGGGGGATGAGATTCTGCCGAAAGTCATGGAATTGGACCTTTTGAGGACTATTTCTACAATATATTATGAGAGAAACAAACCTGAGAAGTACTAATTCATTGAACACCCAGTCCAGTATTCTCACTGAATTTGATCTTTGAGGCAGTTGCACAATGAGTACGATTCACAATTGATTTGGGTATCAAGTTTTATTCACCTGAATGTGCGCAATAATTTATTGAAAACATATTTGGTCATGTATACACCTTTAAGTGATATTCCCCAATTATTCTAGAAAAAAATATATTTTAATAGCTTCATGTGAGTGACAGAAGCAGAAAACCAACATTGATATGTATCAATCAATACATGAAGAAGAATGAAATGTTCTAGTCATAGAATAAAATTGCCAATTCCCTTACCAATCATCCCAAATAAATAAAAATTCATGATTTTATATATCATCGTTCTGATCTACAAGCCAGATGTAGTAAATATAATATGTAGTCGACAAATGTTTCACTTTGATGCATTTTGAAATATTTTTCTCAATAACTGACTGATTTTTTTATCCCTTTACTATTAATCAATGTGGACATGTAATGATGATATATTTATATCTTGAATGTAATAGAATAGGATGTAACGGTACGATTCCAACTGAAACCTCACATGTGAATAATAAAAGACTAGACATTCAAATATTACCTGTATTCAGTAACTCGTATAGCCAATCTTCACTGTTCACTTTACGAAATGAATTTATTTCAATTCACTGTCGAATATTCTCTTCGTCCTGCGTAAACCCTCCTGCGAAAGCTCAGATCTCATCACACAGCGAGATTAGTCCCAAACCTTGATACTTGAATTATTATCCGGAAGTCCAAGTAGTTATATTTCTGCTGAATTCTAGGTTCTGATCGATTCACTGGGGAATTGACATTTGTGTTCTTCAGTTGTGAGAGCCCTCGAGAGTGGCTCTGCTGGATTTTCGTTTCGGGCTTTGTGCCTAACAGGTTGATATTGTGCTCTTCTAATTCTCTTGCCAATTTCATTCAGATCAATTCCGAATTATGATTGATAACAGGGGGTCAGAGGAGCTGGAACAACATATTCTCAGGTTAGGGCTGTATTTGGTATTATGATATGAATTTTGAAAAAAACGATTGCTGTCAGAGGGGGTTATATAAAAAAAGAATATGCTTCAACCTACTTGATGTGCGATTCCTAGTCCTTGTGAATTTATTAGATGGGTGTTTGTTTGATTTCGCCAGGTTTGTTTTCATGTTGTCTGTCATTTAGGAGTCGGAAGTGGTCGGCGTTACTCGGCCTTGAATTATCGTCTTCGTGAAGTCGTTCGCATCTGTTTTGGTTCTGATTCAAGTGGCCTGGATGAATAGTTTCATCATTCGCTGTTCATGGTACTTTTGAATGATGATTGGGATTTCTTTCTGTTGAAATTAAGGTATTGGTCGCGCGTGGGTGGCGAGATAACCAAATTACACTCGTTTCCTGGTGATTGAAGGTTCAGATTTTGGCCTGATGATTGGTAAGAAAGAGGCGAGTGTTTCTCACACCTCAGTCCACCTATCGGAGAGGGTAACATTCATTAGGCCGGCTTTGATTGAAGAATTTGGGTTTCAAATTCTCACCCTGGCTGGCTCTGCCTTGTGGTTCCATTATAAATATTAGCGGGCCTAAGAAGTTCCAGAATAATCAATTCACAGAGCAAGAAAACAACAATCGAAATCCACAGTCGGAATTTCCGAGAGAGTTTCGTTCGTAGGATAAGTGGAAAACAAGAATATAATATGAACTTCAAAGAAGAAATTTTCCTAGAGATTACTTGAACTTTTCACAAGAAATCCTAGTGGTCCGAATCCACTCAAGATCAATTCTCAAACTGATCTGAATACTAAATCTGATTTCTATAACTTGTTGGAAATTGGTACCAATTCCTATACTTATTTTTTGAGCTTGAAAATCTCAATACAAAAGGGGGAGAAATATTTTATTTCATAAAATTTTCGATAAACCATTATTTGGTTTACAACCTATAACTAGCTAAAATTGACCGATCGCGATTACAATCCACAACACGACATTCAGCGCATGGCTGGGAAGTGGCAGGTGCCCTATCGATCCCTAACTCTCGACACACAAATGACTTCACGACATTACTCAAAAAAAATTCCTATCGGCCCTAACCCCGTCAGTAGATCGGCACTTTGTCGCGGCAAAGTTTATCGCTTTTAAGCCGCTGAATATCCGTGCAATGTTTGTCACCACGTGGATCATAACCAGATAGTTCAGGTAGGTGTACCGGCCCAATGATCATGTGCCTAAACACTGATCGTTGAAGGCGAGCCCGAGTCGAGCGCACTTCCTCTCCAGCCTCAGAGAAGGATGACGTCCAATGGCTTGGTGAGTGAACCGACAAATACAGGGAATTTCCTGAAAGCATAGAATTTTGGGACGATGCGATGTTTGCGAGAATTCGGCACAGGGCTCTGAAAAGTGCCACCCAATCTCGTATGTATAGTTGAACTTCGAATTCTTCTGAAGGCAAATTTGTTGCCCCCGTAACGCTGCGATTAGAAACGAAGAACCAAATCTGTAGTTCGATAAGAAGTTGGCTGAAGATCCAATATACGCTCTGTATATGATGGCAATTTAGAATCCAAATAAAATCCAAATACTATTTCAATAGTTCAGCTGGTCTTATCCTGTATCAGCTTGGACGAATATAAATCCCAGTCGATCACCACTGTGAATCGAACAAACACTCCCACTGAAGTATTCCTGGAGACTTTCACGGAGTGGTCTTCGAACGCTTAATACTAAAAAGCGACTAGCTTGGAACTGCTTGACTGTGTCTCAACTAACTGACCGTGTCTCAATTTACTGACCGTGAAAAAAAAACGCTCAGTTCAAATCCTCGCGGTGGACGCGCTCGTCGGCTCCGCCCACTGGGTGTTTTACCTCTCATTGGCCTAAAGCTCGCATGACTACCTAGCTCGAGTAGTTTTCGCTCGCTAGATGATCAATATTTCTCATACGGGAAAATATGTCGTTTGGAAGGATTTTTTCATGTATTATTAATTTCTATAAAAATTGCGGTCATTACTGACACGCCCCCCCTTTGAGGGATCACTTACTTCGCGGATAAAAAATTTGGTTTTTCTTCCTTTTCTATTCGCTTCCGTTATTGGAGCGCCTTGATAAAGGCTTGTTTTGTTGTGGCCGTAGCCTTTATTCCTTTCCCAAACACACACATATATAATATATTATATATATATATATATATATATATATATATATATATATATATATATATATATATATATATATATATATATATATATATATATATATATATATATATATATATATATATATATACATTTGTTTTTTTCGGACTCTTCTTTCGTCCCTATGCCCACTGGGCTTACATTGGTTCAATCCCTAAAATTCCTAAAATATATAATACTAAATTTTTTTTCAAATGAAAGTTTCATTATTTAAACTAGAAAAAAAATTTTTGACCTTTCGGCGATTGGAATTATCCCGATTTATTTCAGAGATATGCAAGCTATCCTAATTATTGAAACATGCTCCAATGAGCGAACTAACAAAATTTTTCTCACTCTACTTCCCGATAATCTTATACCTAGCTTAACTAATAGCGAACTCACTATGTTCGAGGGGGTTTATGAACTCACTATGTTCGGGTGGGGTTTTTTGGTGATTTATAACTGTATCACTCAAGGATTGTTGATTTGCATAGGGGTTCAACCCTTGCCCAGGAGGTTTATATATTTTATTTTCCTGATTTCCCGACGTTCTCTCCCTCGGAATTCATATAGTTTAATATAGGCTCATTATTAGCCTGGGGGGGTGGTAATCTCGGATCTAAATTTTCTTGCCCTTCACGATATGGGAAAAACATTCTTTCCGCGTCTCGCAGGATATCGATGTCCGATATATTTTCTCCTGGGTTTCGAGAAAGAAAATCCGGTAATTGATTTAATCTGCCTGGAATATGAATAATTTCGAAATCGTATTCTTGCAGCATTAATGACCATCGGGTTAGTTTGGCTCGGTCGTCATGCATTTTGTGCAGCCAAGTGAGGGCACTATTGTCGGTATACAGTTTGAACTTCCTGTCTTGCAAAAAGTGCTTATACTTTTTCACCGCCCATACCACTGCCAAACACTCTATCTATTCACGTGATAGCGTTTTTCGGCTGCGTTCAGCTTGGCGCTAGAGTACGCTTTTACGTCCCTATTCCCGTCATCTTTTTCCTGGAAGAGGACCGCCCCTATTCCTATATGACTCGCATCTGTCTGTGACAGAATGGTTTGCTTGAATCAGGTCTCGCGAGCCTGAGTGGTTGTGCCACTACTCGTTAATTTCTTCGAAAGCCGCTTGTGCCTCCGCATTCCACTTAAAACGCTTGTTTTTGTTTATCAGGTCCGTTAGAGGGACTGAGATCTCTGAATAGTTTGGGATAAATTCTCTCAGCCAACCCGCTGTCCCTAAGAAAGCGCGAAGCTGTTTAATGGACTTTGGCTCAGGGAATTCCCGTATATTCACTACATGGGCTTCTTGGGGTTTGTTTCCCTCGGCGGAAATTATCCTACCCAAGTAATTCAGGCTACGCAACCCGAATTTGCACTTACTAGGGGACAACCACAACCCATGTGCCCGCAGCCTCTCTAGGATTAACTGGAGATGGTCGGTATGTTCTTCGAGCGAATTTGAATAGATAATGATATCGTCTAAGTAGACCTTCAAAATTTATCCGTAAAGCCGGCTACACGGAACTCATTAGTTTTTGAAAGGCCGCTGGGCCATTTTTTGCCGAAGCTCAAACCCTGAACTGATAAACCCTGCGTCAGGCCCCCCGAAAGCGTGTATTTTTGGGACTCCCGTGAAAAAGGTGCATGCCGAAAGCCATTTTTCAAATCTAGCGTGGTAAAGAACTGTGCTGTCCCGAGCTCCCGTACCAATTCTTGCATTGGAGGCAAGTTAGGTGCTTCTGAGACAATGAGCTTATTATTCTCGCGATAGTCTACACAGAATCTCAGTTTGCCATCTTTCTTTGGTACTAAGACCACGGGGCTGCAGTAGGGTGAAGTGTTCGGTACTATCACTCCCGCTTCAAGAATTTCGCGATTTCTTCGTGCACAATATTCTTGTGCATTTCCGACATTTTGTCATAACGGAATTGCCTATAAGGCCGTTCCTCTTTCACGATTATATCGTGGAGACTGGCCTGTGTAATGGGCTGCTTTATTGTCTCTTCGAAGACATCAGGAAATTTGTTTACTATTCTCGATATAGCTTCCCTTGTTTCCTCCGAAAATTGATCGGGCCCGAATTCGGGGTTCCACTTGCAGTGTTGCCCTTTCTGCTGATACGCTCCAGAACATAGTTTGTTCGGCGATTTCCCGAAATAAATGCACTTGTGTGCAAAGTCCATAATCGCCTCAAATTGCGACACGAATGGCATCCCTAAAATTATTGCCTCGTTCAGATCTGTAAGGACTGTAGCTCTGATCTGGTATCTCTTTTCCTCAATTTCTATTCCTATCATTATCGAACCCAAACTCGTGCTCGAGTTTGCTACACACCCCAGTTGCACTCTAACCGGATTTTTTAACTGGGATAGCACTTCTTTAGGAAGCATATCCGCGCGGACAAAATTCGCACTCGCTCCAGTATCTATGAGCGCTAGCATATTCACACCCTGAATATTAATTAGAATGCGAGGCAGTTTCTCTGAACGAGTTCTTTTTTTTCGCAAACCTCTAAAACCTCTGCTTCGTCGGTTACATTTCCCAACGTGAGTACTTCAGTACTCCCTACTTCGTTATTTTGGATTGAGGATGATTCGGAACGATCATAGAGTTTATGTTATTTCTCCGAAATAACTCTCTACTGACTGTCTTATTTTCTCCACGTCTGTCTCCAAATTTTTCAAAAATTCCATACCTCGAGAATATTCGAGTAGTTATCCGCTCTAGCATCTTCAAAATACTTAAAATCCGCATTTTCATCAATTAATTCACTATCGAACATTGAATTTGTCGGACTATTGACGAAACTTCCGACGTCAAATTCTTGACTTGTTTCGAACATACCTTTATCTCCATCTATCCGTATCTGCATATCTCTTAACGTTTCGCGGTTATTATTTTTTCGGCGATGGGGCTCCGTCCTACCGCTGACGGGCCCCCGAGTGTCTGTGGTTTCCTCGAGGAAGACTCCTGTTCGCAGAAGGCTCCCTAGTTTCTTGTTGAAAACTTGGGCGTGCGTTACTGTTACTTTCCTGATTATTCCTGTCCTGGTTTGAAAATTTCCTATTATTATCGGAATTATTTCTATTCGTATTTTGTAGGCGATATTGATAGTTGACGTTTTGTGATGGCCTGTATGATGGCCTATCACTATTATTTTGGAATGGTGATGCCCTATATGACCTATCATCCCCCGCATTGTTTACAAAAGAGATTTTCTCGTAGTAAACATTATTCTTACGCCCTATTTCATCGTTTCTGGTTGGGGATTAGAATTCGCCGCGTTTAGGTCTGCCTCTATTTTGTTGCAAAACCTACATAAAGTCTCTATATCAAAAATATATAGTCTCCGTAAGCATACTTTGATCCTGGGTGACAACAACTCAATAATAATATTCACTAAGTCTGCTCTCGGATGTCAGGTATCAGCCTGTTCGCTAGTGCTATTTTTGTGCCTATAAAAAGGTCGACCTTCTCGGACTTCCCTTGTGCTTGACCATATAGTTTTGATATTAACTTGGATTTTATCCCCGAGTTATCGTATTTGTTGTAAAATCTATTTAAAAAAATCCCCAATTCGTATACAACCCCGAATATAAATTCGACCACTGGAGGGCTTCACCTCGCAGCTGACCCGTTATGAAATTCACCCACTCATCAATTGGGATATTGAATTTCTGTAACTCCCTAGTGATTTTTCTCAAGAATAATCTAGGGTCTTCCGTATCGACTCCAAAATGTCGGTAACCTCTGTTTATCTATTCTCTTGTTATTGCTTAAACTTTGAGCTAATAACGACGCGATCCGATCTATTGGGTCCGTTCCATGTGAAAAATTCGAAGGATTTTTTTCAGAGTCCCTACTATGTGCATTTTGTCGCGTAGGTCGATTGTTATTTTCCAACGTGCTGTTAACAAGTTCGTTTGTAGAAAAAGTTACTTGCCTATGGCCTCGTACCTCAGGGCGCCAGTAGTTTTGTTGAATCTCCGGGTCCAAAACCACAAATGGTTGACATTATTTGTACCAAAATTTTCTCAATCAAGTGTTATCCTGGTATCAAGCGGCGTCAAATTTTTACATGACTCCCGGTCCAGCGTAACCCAATTTTCATTTCCGAATTGTTCTGCAATTCGTGGTTCTCTAATATTATCGCGTCCTAAACTGATTATGGTGTTTTTTCTATTGTTTGAAAAATAATCAAACGCGGACTCGTGGGTGTTCTGCCCTGTCCTATCTGATTATCGTGTGAAATGATATGAATTTATTAAATCTGATTGTCTATTATAACCAACTTCCTCTGAAGCTGGGGGTCCAAAATTGGCCCCACTAGCGGCGCCATACCATTCATAAGGCCCGCTTTGGTTGAAGAATTTGGGTCTCAAATTCTCACCCTGGCTAGCTCTGCCTCGTGGTTCCATTATAAATATTAGCGGGCCTAAGAAGTTCCAAAATAATCAATTCACAGAGCAAGAAAACAACAATCGAAATCCACAGTCGGAATTTCCGAGGAGAGAGTTTCGTTCGTAGGTTAAGTGGAAAACAAGAATATAATATGAACTTCAAAGTAGAAATTTTCCTAGAGATTACTTGAACTTTTCACAAGAAATCCTAGTGGTCTGAATCCACTCAAGATCAATTCTCAAACTGATCTGAATACTGAATCTGATTTCTATAACTTGTTGGAAATTGGTACCAATTCCTATACTTATTTTTAAAGCTTAAAAATCTCGATACAAAAGGGGGAGAAATATTTTATTCCATAAAATTTTCGATAAACTATTATTTGGTTTACAACCTATAACTAGCTAAAATTGACCGATCGCGATTACAATCCACAACACGACATTCAGCGCATGGCTGGGAAGTGGAAGGTGCCCTATCGATCCCTAACTCTCGACACACAAATGACTTCACGACTTTACTCAAAAAAAATTCCTATCGGCTCTAACCCCGTCAGTAGACCGGCACTTTGTCGCGGCAAAGTTTATCGCTTTTAAGCCGCTGAATATCCGTGCAATGTTTGTCACCACGTGGATCAAAACCAGATAGTTCAGGTAGGCGTACCGGCCCAATGATCATGGGCCTAAACACTGATCGTTGAAGGCGAGCCCGAGTCGAGTGCACTCTCTCCAGCCTCAGGGAAAAATGACGTCCAATGGCTTGGTAAGTGAACCGACAAATACAGGGAATTTCCTGGAAGCATAGAATTTTGGGACGATGCGATGTTTGCGAGAATTGGGCACAGGGCTCTGAAAAGTGCCACCCAATTTCAAATGTATAGTTGAACTTCGAATTCTTTTGAAGGAATTCGTTGCCCCCGTAACGCTGCGATTAGAAACGGAGAACCAAATCTGTAGTTCGATAAGGAGTTGGCTGAAGATCAAATATACGCTCTGTATATGATGGCAATTTAAAATCCAAATAAAATCCAAATACTATTTCAATAGTTCAGCTGGGCTAATCCTGTATCAGCTTGGACGAATATAAATCCCAGTCGATCACCACTGTGAATCGAACAAATACTCCCACTGAAGTATTCCTGGAGACTTCCACGACACACACCATGCCCCCCTTAAGGTTGAGCGCCCTTGGATAGTAAATCCCCTTCATGTTATATGTGAACGAGATTTACTATCCACTTCCATCCTCCCCCGCTCCTCCTTGGAGCGGTCCTCAACTCGCAAATGGCACGTTTGCGAAATTGAAATCGTACCTCCTGTGGTATGAAGTCAGCCTATGAGTGCTTTAAACCCCTTATTATCTGATTTTGTATGTTTACCTGACTTGTGCTGTGTGTGCATGGTGGTGATGTACCTGATGGGTGTGTAAGTGTATGGTGTGATGTGGTTGTGTTGATCTTACGTGTTTTGTGTTGAGTTGTTACTCACCTGACGCGCCGGAGTGCTACTCTCGGTGGTGGACGGTCGTTTTGGTAGACTGGTCGCAAATACTTTTCCCTTTCTTAAACCTGGGATCGTCCAGGTTTAGGTTCGCGTGGATGTCTTGAATCACCGGGTTCGTGTGGGTGTCCGTCTTCAGGAACGTCGCAGTGGCGTGGTTCCGAAGATGGTCGTCAATGAAGTTCGGATTGACATTCAGGTCCCTGTAGATAAATCTATTCAGGACGTATCTGGGAGCGTTCACTGCCATTCTTAGGCTCACGTTTAAGAATAGCTGGATCTTGGTCCTGTATGATTGTGCGCATTGACCCCATGCGGTGGATGCATACGAAATGATGGGGAGGAGGATGGTCCTGATAAGGAGCAGTTTCAACTGGAGGTCCATGTTGCTACTGCGTCCTATGAGGGGGTAGAGGTTCTTTCGGGCTGCTTTCGCTAGTCCGAACCTCCGGTCTACGTGTTGCCTGAATGTCAATCTTTTGTCCAAGGTGACTCCAAGGTATTTGGCCTCGTTTGCCCATGGGATCCGGGTGTTGTTCGCCTTCTGGTGAAGAGTATTGCCTGGCTCTTTTCCGCGTTGATCTCGATCTTCCATAGGTTGAACCAGTCCTCAAGCTTGTCTGCTTGATCTTGCAGGTATCGGGTTACTTGCGTTGCGTTCACCGATCTGGCCACTAGTGATGTGTCGTCCGCGTACAGCGCTAGCTTGTTAAAGTTGTCAGCGGGCTTTAGGATGTCCGCCGTGTAGATGGAGAACAGGTGTGGAGATAAGACTGCGCCTTGCGGTACTCCTGCTTCTAGGGTCCTCACTGCTGAGAGGTCGCTGCCAACTTTACAATGGCACCGGCGTCCTCCACGAAGTGGTCTTCGAACGCTGAATACTGAAAAGCGACTAGCTTGGAACTGCTTGACTGTGTCTCAACTAACTGACCGTGAAAAAAAAAAAAAAACGCCCAGTTTAAATCCTCGCGGTGGACGCGCTCGTCGGCTCCGCCCACCGAGTGTTTTGCCTCTCATTGGCCTAAAGTTTGCATGACTGCCTAGCTCGAGTAGTTTTCGCTCGCTAGATGATCAATAGTAATGGTGGTGAGATCTGAACGAGCAACATGTGCTTTTATCAAGGCAAGTAAGAAATTCAAGAAACTGCTTTTATTAAGGCAAGTGAGGAATTCGAGAAACTGCTTTTATTAAGGCAAACTCGGAAATTCTATTCAAAAAGAGTATAGCCGTCCAGATCGTTAGATCGTTGGTGGCTGTGCAAATCAAAAAACGGAACGGAAGGATTAGTGATACCCATGCACTAAAATGTCGTCCTCAGATGAAGAATCTGCCGTCTCAACCGACGAGAGCAGCAGAAGCTCTGTCGCGACAAGGAAGGCGAAGACGAAGAAAGTCAGAATGGAACACATCTACGAGGTGCTAACCGAGCTGAGAAAGCAGCTGGAGGACATCCGAAAGGAAAACGTGATGTTAAAAGAAAAACTCAGCACTTACGAAAATGCTGCAGCGGGTGCCTCACAGAAGGAGGCAGCGAAGGCCATCGCTGCCCTTGGCAAAAAGGAGGCTGGAAAGCCAGTACAGGTGGCTGAGAAGCCAGACCTGGACTCAAGACCGCCGAAAGAAGATGAAATCATGGAGACGGAGGACAACGTCTCCAAGAAAAAACCTCTGACTTTTCCCGACAACAAAGATAACGAGAACCCCAGCAACGATGACGCAGAGTTCACCGTTGTAACAACAAAAAGAAAAAGAGAGTCCAAACTCGAGACCTCAGAAGCCCCAAAAGCTGGAACCAAATCGGCCCCCGTCGCCAAAACCGTTCCTGTAGCAGCCAACAGAGGTCAAACCAACTTCGAGGGGCCCCCACCTCCAGGAAGCGACCCCAAAAGACCACCACCAGTCGTCCTTAGGAACAAGGACAAGTGGCAGGCCATCTCCGCCGAAATGGTCAGGAGGAAGATACACTTCCTGAAGGTCAGGCTCACCTCCGATGGAATAACCATCCAGACGGAGAACAAAATTAGCTGGAGGGCAACCACAGCTTTTTTCGAAGCAGGAGGGTACGATTCCTATACGTACTCTCTGAAAACAGAGATTCCGTTACAAGCGGTGATCCGGGGAATACCGAAAAACACCAAGGCAGAGGACGTGAAGGAAAGCGTCCAGGATTCGGGCTTCACTGTCCTGGAGTGTCACCAAATGACATCAAGACGTACCAAAAAGGCACTTCCTCTGTTCCTAGTGAAAGTGCCCAAGTCAGAATCCCACATATCCAAGCTTGACACCTGTGTCATGTTGAAGGTCAAAGTGGAACCTCAACGGCAAAGGACCGGCGGATTCGTCTCCCAATGCCACAAATGCCAGTGGTTCGGGCATGCACAGAGGTGTTGCCATTCCACCCCCAGGTACGTGAAGTGCGGAGCAGAGCACGAGTCCCGCACCTGCACGAAAAACAGAGAGCAGCCAGCCATCTGCGCAAACTGTGGGGGCCCACACACGGCCAGCTTTAGAGGCTGTCCGAAATTCCCCAAACCCACGACAAGACCAACACAACAACAACAACCAAGACCTACACGAACAACAAACCAACCACCACGGAGGAGGCAGGGACCCAGGAATGCTGTGCCCCAACCCCAAGCACCACAGGCACCACCAAAATGGGGGCCAACGAAAATAACAACGACAGCAACCACAACAGTAAACCAACAACGGTTGGCACTACCCGAGGCGCTCAAGAAGCAACTTATTGAGCTTTTCAAACAAAGTCAGGCCCCAGGAAATCTTAAATGCTAAGACAACCTCCGAAAAGACTCAAAATCTGCTCCTGGAACATCAACAGCGCACTCACACGCAAGAAAGAGCTGCACGAATTGATATCCAGGACACAAGTGGACGTCATCGCCATCCAGGAAACAGCACTGAAACCCCAGAAGAACTTCCATCTTCCAGGATTCACCTGCTACCGGACATACAGACCCGGTTGTCGCACCCGCGGGGGCGCAGCCCTTCTAGTAAGAACTGACCTCGAACAACACGAGGCTGAGAAACCGGAACTATCTCGAGGCGAAGCAGTCGCAGTAAAAGTGAAAGTCAGACGCATAGGAATGCTAAGAATCATTTCAACGTATATCCCGCCAGGGGGAAACATACCAAGAGAAGACCTAGCAGAACTATTTCCAGACCATCACCCAACTGTAGCCATCGGAAACTTCAACGCGAAGTCACAGACATGGCACTGCAGAAACAACAATCCACGAGGCCGAAATCTGGAGAACCTACTGGCCGACAACGACATCGAATTAATAGCCCCCTTCGAACCCACCTACCACGGACCAGCAAACCAAACACCAGACATCCTAGACATAGCACTCGTACAGTCCATCCCAGCCAACACCGAGATGGAAGTATTAGACGAGGGCTCATCAGACTACAACCCAATCCTACTAACAATAGGGGAGGGAGACGCGGAACCTGAGGAACCAGCTACCAGGAAGACGACCGACTGGAACCGATTCCAAAGAATCATACACGACTCCATAGGACACATCCCACAAATACAAAGAAAGACGAACCTCGAGAGAGCAACAACACAGTTGCAAGAATGCATCCAAGAAGCCATAGAAGGCAGCTCCAAGACCACCCAAGCAACCAGGATCAACTTTCAACTAGCACTAACCTCAGAGGTTAGGGAGCTTGTTAGGAGCAGACGCCGCCTGAAAAAGAGATATCAGAGGACACTGGCCCCCGAAGATGAGAGGAGAATGAACCAGGCAGGCAGGCAACTGCGGCTGGAACTCAAAGCTCACCAAACACAGCAATGGACAAACAGGATGACAGAAATGAGCACAGAAGACAACTCTGTATGGAAAATGCAGAAAGTACTTCGACAAGGTAGAAGGAAACCGTGCCCGCCACTCCACGGAGAGGGGGGCCTGGTCTACACTGACAACGAAAAGGCAGAAGCATTTGCCGACGCTTTCGAACGCCAGTGTAGAGACAACCAGGTCAACCAAACCGACGAGGTGGAAGACATGGAAACCCGAGCCAGTCAGACTGTCAGGAGAATAAGACGGATCAATGATGCCGAGCACGTCCTTGAACCAACTTGGCCAGAAGAAATCAAGGACATTATCCGAAACCTTGCTACCCGCAAGGCACCCGAACCAGACCAAATCTCGAACAGAGCCTTAAAAGCACTACCGAGAAAAGGAATTGCTGCCTTGACCAACATCGTCAATGCAGTGCTCAGGCTCAGACACCTTCCACGACCATGGAAAGAAGCCACGATCATCATGATCCCCAAACCCAACAAGAACCATGTGATACCGCAAAACCACCGACCCATCAGCCTCACACCCTCGATGAGCAAGGTGGCAGAACGAGTAATCCAGAGACGATTGAAACCAATCACGGAAGAACTCAACGTCCTACCAGACGAGCAGTTCGGCTTCCGACAAGGACACTCTACGGAAATGCAGGTCCTGAGGATAGTGGACTTTGCCGTAACAGGCTTCAACCTGGGCAGGGGACACCACACAGGAGCGTTATTCCTAGACGTATCCAAGGCCTTCGATGGGGTCTGGCACGATGGCTTAATCACCAGAATGACAGACCTCGGATACCCCACTCCCATAGTGAAGCTGATAGACTCCTTTCTGCGAGGACGGCGGTGCCAATGTAAAGTTGGCAGCGTCCTCTCAGCAGTGAGGACTCTAGAAGCAGGAGTACCGCAAGGCGCAGTCTTATCTCCACACCTGTTCTCCATCTACACGGCGGACATCCCAAAGCCTGCTGACAACTTCAACAAGCTAGCGCTGTATGCGGATGACACAGCACTAGTGGCCAGATCGGTGAACGCAACGCAAGTAACCCGATACCTGCACGATCAAGCAGACAAGCTTGAGGACTGGTTCAACCTATGGAAGATCGAGATCAACGCGGAAAAGAGCCAGGCAATACTTTTCACCAGAAGGCGAACAACACCGTCAGGACACGTCATCATGAATGACCAACGGATCCCATGGGCAAACGAGGCCAAATACTTTGGAGTCACCTTGGACAAAATATTGACATTCAGGCAACACGTAGACCGGAGGCTCGGACTAGCGAAAGCAGCCCGGAAGAACCTCTACCCCCTCATAGGACGCAGTAGCAACATGGACCTCCAGTTAAAACTGCTCCTTATCAGGACCATCCTCCTCCCCATCATCCTGTATGCATCCGCCGCATGGGGTCAATACGCACAAACATACAGGACCAAGATCCAGCTATTCTTGAACGTGAGCCTAAGAATGGCAGTGAACGCTCCCAGATACGTCCCGAATAGATTTATCTACAGGGACCTGAATGTCAATCCGAACTTCATTGACTACCATCTTCGGAACCACGCCACCGCGACGTTCCTGAAGACGGACACCCACACGAACCCGGTGATTCAAGACATCCACGCGAACCTAAACCTGGACGATCCCAGGTTTAGAGAAAGGGAAAAGTATTTGCGGCCAGTCTACCAAAACGACCGTCCACCACCGAGAGTAGCACTCCGGCGCGTCAGGTGAGTAACAACTCAACACAAAACACCAAGACCAACACACCCACATCACACCATACACTTACACACCCATCAGGTACATCACCACCATGCACACACAGCACAAGTCAGGTAAACATACAAATTTCAGATAATAAGGGGTTTAAAGCACTCAGAGGCTGACTTCATACCACAGGAGGTACGATTTCAATTTCGCAAACGTGCCATTTGCGAGTTGAGGACCGCTCCAAGGAGGAGCGGAGGAGGATGGAAGTGGATAGTAAATCTCGTTCACATATAACATGAATGGGATTTACTATCCATGGGCGCTCAACCTTAAGGGGGGCATGGTGTGTGATGATCAATATTTCTCATATGGGAAATATGTCGTATGGAAGGATTTTTTCATGTATTATTAATTTCTATAAAAATTGCGGTCATTACTGACAAGGGACCCAACCTATTTCATACTTGTACTTCGAACGCTAGAGAGCCATTGGCTGAGCCTATTTCACGAACAAAGTCAAATGTATGATTGAATGTTTTTGGAAAGGAATTTTTGTTTAACTTCATCGCTCAATTATGGTTGCAATAAATCCATAATGAATATTGGTTCTGGTTGATCGGTGTATACCCGTGATATAACTTTGATTCAATTTCCTGACTTCCAGGAAATTGGAAGTGAGTACTTTCCTGCTGGAATCTGATTGGCCGTTGATCCCGACGACAGCGGTGGAGTCATGCGTACCGCCGGCAGGGTTGTTTTTTTGAATAGGTAGAAATAGGTGAATGATTTTTGTATCCCCCTCAAACTTCCGTAGAGTTCCATTTTTGGGAGACAGAAAAGGCAAAACGTGATTACATGCTCTCTTGTGAAATTCAAAAAGAACTTGTGGTATAGTGTGTTTTATCCAGACATCTCTTTCGAAGATTATTTTCCACAAGTTATATATTGAGTGAAGTTGGTGTCGATATTGTCTTTTTGGTATCTGATGATGGTCATCAATTGAACGAGGCATTTCACTCACACTCTTCCGGGGATTATTCGGATTTCACGTGAGTACGACTTTCATTCATCGACTTTTCATCGAATTCTTTTCTTAAGATTCGATAAAGAGTCTTATACGTTTCTCCCATTCTAGAACTTGCATCAGACACTGAAACAGATCCCTGGTAATTTGGTGATCGCTCAAAACCAGGCAAATTCGGTGGAAATCGATTGGAACTACATTTTCCGTTTTCCACGTTCCTGTTTTGTCTTAGAAACCCTTCGAAACTCGAAGGTGAGTAGTCAATGACTGCTTTTATTGTATTTTTCGGGGATATGTATTTTCTGTGCGAACGGTTATCTTATTCAAAAAAAAAGTGCTCGATTCAGAAAAAAATTGCAGTGAATTTTGTTTTCTATGTGTTGTTCGAAATATGGCTTCGCGACTACTGTAATTTGTAAATAATTGGGTAAGGGATACTTTTCGTTTAATTTCTTTTTTAAATTAAATTAAATAAATGGGAATGGCGCGATGTGCTGTAATTTTGTAGCATTGCCGGTGTTAGGAGAAATTGGGAAAGAAAAACTGTGCACGACATTTTTTACTGGAAATTTGCGACGTTACCAAATTGTGCAAAATATTGCTAGGTTGGGGAAAACGCCCAGATTTTCCTAAATTATTATTGGGAACTGAATCGCTTTGGTTTCACGGTTCATACGCGTTAACTTGTTTGTTTTTGTTCTTATGTATGTAAATCTATATAGTTTTTGGGGTTCAACTGAGATTTCATTTAAGGATTTCATTAGTTCGGGATGTTATATACCGGTTGTCATTTATTTTGATTGGGTCAAGGGAGCACATACCGGTTATCTCACCTCATTATCATTTTTGGGGACTCCGGTCACTTAGGGGTTATATATATATATATATATATATATATATATATATATATATATATATATATATATATATATATATATATATATATATATATATATATATATATATATATATATATATATATATATATATATATATATAAATATATATATATATATTTGAATAGTAGTCATTTAGAATGGCTACGGTTTTTGAAACTTGTAATCGGTATGAAGGGATAACGAGAGTTTACTTGGGAGTGGAATCTCAATGAAATGCTTTGGAACGGTATATATGTTATTTCAATTATGAGAAATGGTTGAACTATAAGTGGAGACGATATTTAAGAGGATATTATTTCCTATAGGGTTTTTTTTCCCTGGTGCAAGTCATCCACCAAGCTACTGGAAGCTCCTGGGGCAATCCTGTGCTCGAAATGAGATGACTTGAGTGACGGCAAGAGTTGTAGAGTGCTACACGACTATCATGGATACACGCATGTGAAAGAACATTTGGTTTATCGTTTTCTTTGTTTTTTTGTTTTTTTTTACTTTTTAATTATGTTAGATTAATTGTATCTACTCGAATTCTGTGCAGCGGAAATTAATACCAAAACCTTGGTCCCTTGTCAACATTTTTGTTTGTTTAATATGCACATGCGCCTGAGCTCACGCGACGTTTTTCTCACTGTTTCCAACCCTGAGTTGGTTTGTGCTGACGGTATTTAATTTCTGCCTACGAGTGTTATGGTGCGCTGTCAGTAGAGTGTACGAATTTATTCAATGTTTCGTTGATATGCACGATTGCAATATTGTTGTCTATTTACTTTGGATTTTGTGGTCTCGTTATTGAGATATAGATACCATACGCTTCCCGAATAATTTTTATTATTTCATGTCATGCTACTCTAGTAATTCATCATTGTTGGAATTTTAGTTTGAAGTGAACTAAATAAGGGTGATCTTGAATAAAAATTGACTCGGGTACTCGACCTTTTTTTTTTATTTCCAACATCGTTTGGTAAGTAAGTGATGTTGTGTGGTACTTTGGGTATTTGGAGTTTTTCAATCAATTTACCTGGCGCCCATTTACATCAATTTTCAATTTAGCTACTGGTGAACTCCACCCATTTCCACTGATAAGCGTAGCCGCAAATACCCACCTGTGAGGTTAATTGGAAGTCAGGTGGCCTAGTGACCTTGAGTAGTTTGTGGAGGTCACATTTGGCGCCCAACGTGGGGCCATGAAAAATAAAATAAAAAAAAAATATTAAAAAAAAAGTTAATAAAAAAAAACTCTTGGTGAATTATAGGTGAAAGCGTTTGGGGATTCAAAGTGAAGTGAGATCTCAATTGTAGTTGTGTAGTAGTGCTTTATTACGTGTTTTGTGTGGCACTTGAGTGACAATGACTCAAAAAATGATAGTCAATAGGCTGGGTGAGGGAGAGCTCGCCTACGGAATGAAGATACGAGGAATTGGAACGGAAACTTGCGAAGAGATGAGACATAGGTTAGTCATGGCATTACAGATGGAGAGAAGTGGGGAAAGCTTGCATTATCCTGAGTATCCCTTTCCTTTTGCGGAAGATGAAACAGCTGTTATGACGAAGCTTGAAGAAATTTCGGGGCTGGTAGATTCGTTCAGTGGGCCAAGGATGTCGAGTGAGGCAGAGAAATTACAAACCAAGATGACGCATGTGTTGGGACGGATCGATAGGATGGATCCAGGTGGGGAGGCGGATAACCAGAAGAAGAAAGCAGGGTTGGTGGCGTCGGCGTTCTCATTGTTGGGTAGGTTCAATCATAAGTGTGGTGACGGTGGGTCGAGCCCACCCTCCAGGTCAAGGGTTGCTCCACCTACACTCAGTCAACTGGAAGCACGACTGGCGTCGATATCTTTCTCTGCGAACGTTGGTGCAGCCGCCAGCTCGTCATTATCTGCGGATCCCGACCCAGCGCCGAACTCATTTAACAAGATGATTCCACCACATGAGTGGAATATACAGAAATTCACGGGAGACAGTGAAGGTACTTTGGTTACGGCATTTTTCGAAATAGTTGATGAACTTCGCGTAGTCAGACATGTTCCGAAAGTTGTTTTGTTTGATTCTGGGATGGACCTTTCTGCCAATCGGGCCTACCAATTCTATAAGGACTGCCGTTCTCGAGTGAACAATTGAGATGAGTTGGTGAGTGAGTTCAAAATGGAGTATCTGTCAGCCAATCACAACGACGCGATTTTTGAGGAGTAACAAAAAAGGACTCAACATCCTTCGGAGAGTATTGGTGTTTATTTGGCGGTGATGGCCAGTTACTTTAATCGTTTAGGCTGTCCTATGACGGAGGAAGCCATACTGAATGTTATCACAAGAAACCTCCATCCTTTTTATCTGGATCGTTTGCCAGAGCCTTTACCAAAAGACCTGTCCGAGTTGAGAACCATTTGTCGGCGAATGGAATTGAGAAGAGACCTGATAAACTGTTATGTGGAACCATCTTCACGGAGGGCCAATGACTTGGAAAAGGATCTTGCCTTTGTGGAATTGGAAGAAATAAGTGCCTTGGAGGTGGCAACTACCCAGCAGGCACACACTTCAAATCAGGCAAAGCAGATAGTCTGCCATCGCTGCAATAGTCCAGGTCACAAAGCGATTGGTTGTGCCATGCCCCGGAGACTACAATGCTTTCGTTGCAGGAAGGAAGGTTTCACCAAATTTAATTGTCCAAACTGCTCGACTAAGGGAAACGGGCGAGGTCATCCCTAATTTGTCGAGGTAAGAATGACCCTGAAATCAACTCGACCACCCCACTCAGACCAATCCTTGACTTCATCCTGGATCATGCTGAAAATGACGAGCAGCCTTATCTTAGAATGATAGTCATGGGATATGAAATACTAGGACTTTTGGATTCTGGTGCATCTGCCACCATTTTGGGAAGTCGTGGGTGGAAGATTATGCGAGACTTGGGTATTGAGTTAGAAACAACGAAAAGGACTCGATGTACTGTGGCAAACGGCCAAGTTTGTGAGAGTATCGGAAAGTGTCAAGTGCCTTTCAATGTCAGGAAGAGAGTAAAGCTGGTTAAGGTCTTGGTGGTGCCAGGCTCACACCACAATCTCATTCTTGGAATTAATTCCTGGAAAGCTATGGGTATAGTTCCGAACTTGAGACATAACGAGTGGTATTTTTCGAATGAGTCTTACCATTTGGATGCGGTGGATCACTTGAGGAGCCAAACCGTACTGACAACTATGGAGGAAGTGAGGTTGAAGGCCCTGATAGATCGTAATGTAGCTGCCATGGAAGACAAGTTGAGATGTACACATACGGCAGAACATGTCAAAATAACAAATGCGGTGCCCATTAAACAGAGGTATTACCCCGTATCGCCAGTGATTCAGCAGCAGGTTGATAAGGAATTGGACGCTATGCTTAGTGATGGTGTTATTGAGAGGTCGAATAGCGCCTGGTCATCACCGATCCTGCTGGTAAAAAAGAAAGATGGTAATTATCGCTTTTGTGTGGATTACCGCAAGTTGAATGCTGTCACTGAACGTGATAGTTACCCCCTGCCATATATTTCGCATACGTTGGGTAAGCTCAGAGATGCTCATTACTTGTCATCTCTGGACATAAAATCCGCATACTGGCAGGTGCCAGTAGCCAAAAGTTCACGATCCTATATTGCCTTCACCGTCCCAGGGTGTGGCCCTTTTCAGTTCCGGAGGAAGCCCTTTGGCCTCCATAATAGTCCAGCTACATGGCAGCGATTCATCGATCGAGTTTTAGGCCCTGAGCTTGAGCCCCAAGTCTTCGTCTATCTAGACGATGTTGTGGTGGTCACACAGACTTTCGAAAAACACTTGTCAGTTCTTGATGAGGTATTCCGTCGGTTGCGGGAAGGTAATTTAACAGTCAGCCTGGAGAAGTGTCATTTCTGCCGGCCAGAGATGGAGTATTCAGGTCATGTGGTTGACAGAAATGGGCTTCATGTGAACCCGGATAAAGTGAAATCAATGCTCCAACTCCCAACCTCGACTTCAGTGAAAGATGTCAGTAGGTTGATAGGTACGTTTTCGTGGTATCGAAGGTTCATTCCGGAGTTTGCGACATTGTTGTCGCCCATAACGTCCTTGATGAGAAAGGGCCGGAAGTTTGAGTGGTCATCTCTTTGTGAGGAGTCCTTCCAGAAAATAAAGGAGTGCCTTATTGCCGCTCCAGTTTTGACGTGTCCAGATTATAGTTTGCCTTTTGTGTTGCATGTAGATGCATCGGCATTTGGGTTAGGGTCTTTATTGACCCAAACCCATGAAGATGGGAAAAGGGTTATATGTTATCTCAGTAGGTCCTTGTCCAAACAGGAGAGAAATTACTCTACCACGGAGAGGAAGTGTCTGGCTGTTCTCTGGTCAATTGAGAAATTAAGACCCTACCTGGAAGGTGTACCCTTTACCGTTTATACGGATCACTATTCTTTAGTATGGTTACAGAATTTAAAAGACCCCACTGGTAGATTGGCGAGATGGGCAGTTCGTCTGCAATAATATGATTTTGAGATCATTCATCGTAAGGGGAAAGATCATGATGTTCCGGATGCCTTGTCGCGCGCGGTCCCAGTAGAAGATTCAGTATCTATCATCCCAGATGCTACTCGGAATAAATGGTACCTAAATTTCAAAAAAAAGGTGTCTGACAGTCCACTCAGATTCCCTCAATGGAGAGTTTGCGATGATCAACTTTACAAATATGTAAAACAGAGTATTCCCGAATTAGGAGGCTCTTCTGACCATTGGAAGTGCGTAGTTCCGATGGGAAAAAGACGGGAGGTGATGAAGAAGGCGCATGATGAACCTACATCTGGTCACATGGGTATTTTTAAAACGTTTCATAGATTGGCAGAAATATACTATTGGCCGAAGCTTAGGTATGATGTAACCTGTTTTGTGAGGAAATGTGAAACTTGCGCTGCCTATAAGCCGGACCTGAAAGGCCCAAGAGGGCTGATGACTGCCCAACCTAAGATATCGAGACCTTGGGAGATGGTGTCGACGGATCTGATGGGACCACTTCCCCGATCACTCAAAGGTAATAAATTCATACTGGTCGTAACCGATTACTCCAGTAAATACTCTTTGGTATTTCCCTTGAGGACGTCAACAGCGGAGATGGTCACCAGAAGAATAGAAGAGGAAGTTATTTTAGTGTACGGTGCGACTCGTCTACTGTTGTGCGATAATGGACCTCAGTACCGTTCTCACCAATTTCGTAAGCTGGCTTAGAAGTATGATTGCGAAATCAGATATAATGCGAATTATCATCCCCAGGCCGATCCTACTGAGAGGGTGAACCGAACATTGAAGTCCATGCTAGCCATGTACGTATCGGATAATCATCGTATTTGGGATGTCAGTCTTGCACAGATAAGCTGTGCGTTGAGAACTGCCGAGCATGAAGCCACGAATTATTCCCCCTATTTCATTAATTTTGGACGTTCCATGGTTCTGTTCTGGAATATGATCCGGAAAGAACTCGCCCCGAAGGATTCAGGAAGTTATTTACCGAAGTCCGACAGAGACTGGATGTTGCGGCAAAGAGGAATGAGAAGACGTACAATCTCAGAAGACAATCCGAGCAATTTCGGCCGAACCAACTAGTATGTCGTAAAAATTCCGTTCATTCGGACGCAGCAAAATTTTACACGGCAAAATTGGCACCGAAGTATGTGGGACCATTTTATATAAAGAAAAGGATTTCGCCATAGACTTACGAACTAAGCGGCAGCGATGGGAATTATAAAGGTATATGGAGCGCAAAGGACCTCAAGTCAGGGAGTGACGCTAGCGCTGATAAAAATTCACCCCGGTAAATTTTCTTCAGGTAAGGGGGTATTTGTAACGGTACGATTTTTACTGAAACCTCACATGTGAATAATAAAAGACTAGACGTTCAAAGATTAACTGTATTCAGTAACTCGTATAGCCAATCATCACTGTTTACCTTAAGAAAATAAATTTAGTTCAATTCACTGTCGAATATTCTCTTCGTCCTGCGTAAACCCTCCCCGAGGGTTTCATTTTTTGTTAAAAAGATTTCATTGGAATTACAACGCTATTTCTCTCTTCGGAAGTTATAATCATTTTTCGTAATGGAATAAATTGTTTGAATGTGATTTTCCTTAGCAAAAGAGTTTTTTCGATATCAATTTCTGAATTTAAGATTTTTTTTTTTTTTTTTAAATTTTTTTTAAAATTTCAGGAACACTGGAGGTGTTTCCTATCTTTCTGAATTGATAGTTTCCAAAACTGTGAGAATCCGATAGCGTATCCAATCGGCAGCATTAGTTTCCACAAAATGTTGCTGACACATGGTTGATGTATTGTCACAGATAAGCTAATTATATAATTTTTATTCTAGAAAGAGAAACAATTCATGAGTTATTTGTCGCAAATCAATATGAACTGTTGTCAAAAATCAACTAATTTTCACGAACCTTATATAACAGTGCAAACAAAAATGACAAATTTATCGAAAGAAAACACTCATTTTCGGCGATATTTTTTTCCACACCCTATACTACTATTGGTATGATTTTTTTAAATCATCTCACAAATGTCGCCATTTCAAAACTCTTTCCTCAGAGATAGTGCGCCAATATTGATAGCATGGATCTATTTTTTGACGTAATGGAAATCAAATCGATTATCTTATTGAACTACTGGCCAGAGCTGTGCCGAGCACTGACGTGAAGTACCTGAAGCACTAAGCACCAAGCACTCTTGAAAAGTGCTTCCGAAGCTGAAGCACTAAGCATTATTATTTCTGAAATGCTCCCGATTACTAAGCACTTTCAGAAAGTAATTGGACTAAGCAAGCACTAAGCACTTTCCGAAAGGGTGAGACTGTAAGGCACAAGTTCTTTTCTGATATAGAATTGCTGTCATAAACAATTTGGTCCAAATTAAAAAAAAAGTTTTTGTATTTTTAAGTTAATCACGTCGAATTGAATCCAGAACAGTAATGGAAACAGAATAATTACGTGAAACGCAATGATTTGCCCCCAATGATATATTATTCATGAGTGTGGAGTGTGGCATTGAATAAACTGTGTGGTGGAATGAATACAACTCGCACGCTTGTGATAATAAATGAGAAATATCGCCCGCCATATCAGATCCACCATCTTTAATTTCGACAATGAAATCATGATCTGGGACCCCAAAAACCTCCATATAGCAATTTTGAATAGATTCGGACCATCAATGATAGAACACACGTCAGCCATTTTGGACTGCCATCTTGAATTCCTTTTTTTTTAACAAAATGATAATGTCCGATACCAAAATTTCCCACATCCCAATAATACATAGAATCGGATACTCAACACATTAATACAACACAATAAATAAAAACATTCAAAAATATTTCGAAAAAAATGGCCATGATCGTAAAATATCGCATGGATCCTCGGGAAACAGTTTCCCGATCCTCAAAAGTGTCCCAATACGCGCCTGTAGGAAGTTCAGCACATAGAGCTCCGCCAAAATCCTAGTAAAAATAATTGAAATTGCTGTCACTTTGACGACTGGTCTGGTCAGAAGGCCCTCCCAGTCACAGAGAGTCACCAAGTACAGACTTGGTTACAAAAGGTGGAAACATTGTCGAATTTGAATGGAAGACATCGGCAGATCTGTACCAGTTTTAATACCTGATACATTGTTTCAGTTTTTTAACTGTATCGAAAATATGTTACTTGAGGTTTGTTTTCAGTGAGATGTACCTAATTATTTCAAAATCAACAAAATACATTGCAAAATGTGGGCAACTGAGAAAACGTTGAATTTTTTGACAAGTTCCTACTATAAAGGACGTCTCTTGTAGAGAAGGATCGTAACAAAAAAATTAACGAAATAGCACGTTTATCATGATAATTATCTACGACTACAGATGAAATAATGTTTTTGCCATCATCGTCGTTTTTTTGTTTTTTGTTTACTTTTTATAATTGAATATGCAGCACAAATACCAGCAGCTACCAGAATGTAATTAGAAGCCATTTTTTTTTGAACAACTTCAGATATGCACAGGATACTTTTGTGTTTAATAATATTGGCCGACAATGTTGAACCGATTGAATCCAAGAATGGTCTCAATTGTTTACCAATAACTGTTCTAAAGATTTCTTTATAGAATATCATCGTATGTAGAAAGTCTATCCATTAATTTTCTCAATTCAGAGAAAAATAGTTCAGCATTGAACTCACTTCGCAACGCGGAACATTTGAAACAATGTATCAACACTGTAATCTCCCAAATGAGCATTATGATATGCCGCGTTTTCATGTTCCGAAAACATCTATAGATTCATAAGTAAAGGAAGGCTCAGTCCTTAGTAATCCCAAAAAGTGCTGCGGAGCACTCTAGTGCTCGGAAGCACTTTTCGGGATTACTAAGAACTGAGCCTTCTCGTAAAATGCTCGAAGCAATGAGCACTAAGCACAGAGCTTCGGAACAGCTCTGCTACTGGTCTTTTTATATATTCGATATAAATAGGTCGTTTTTGTAACATGAAAAAAAAAATTCAGATTTGTCATTTCCAAACAGCGAACGTATGAATGGTAAATGATATTGTGGGCGATAGAAGAAATGACATTGGATATGAACTTTTGGGTACAGTTCTCATTGGTCATTTTTGATACACATTCTAACCTCCAAAATGCACTCAAACAGATTCTAAATATCAAATAATGTATTATATTTCACTCACCTTTTAATTTCAATGTGATGTTTTACACATTGTCTCAATTTATGGTGAACCAACTCCTGATATATTCTGTCTTGCATGACAAGGAAATTTCCTGATCTTCCCAAGTCTCTCACATGATCGTTGAGTATGAGAAACTGAAATCTCATGTTGAGTATAATGTGAGCTGGTATCAAAATAACATTAGCCAAAATCCAACCCTGGATCACCAGAGCAATTATTATGATGGAAGTACCAAAGTATGTTCCACAAACATAATACAGTACTTTGAACTGGCACACAAATGTGTCTTCATCGCTGATAAATGGAACAAAGGTCAGATGTGTCGCCACACAGGATATCAATATTAATACACAAAGTATTTTCATCAATATAGATTCGTTCAGTATCTTCCCCTTCACCCTCATCCCCCCTGAACCAATCTGAAAACAGGCAGTACGAAGTTCTTCTCTGTAGATTGACACTCTTTCCATGCAAATAACCATACCCAGTGTAAGACTCATTTCCTGAAATATAAATTCCATATGAAATAATAGAATCAACATGCAATTAGGAGAAATACTCATAGGCTGTAACTTGATATGCCAAAAGGTACTTGACGATTCTACAATCTCGTTGGATATTGGGAACTGATGGAAGCTTACTCTTCGAAATGCTATACTTATCGATATGCTCTAGCGTTGAAGTTCCAAGATCCGGAGAATTTCGCGGGTATTGAAATAGTTTGTCGGGGTTTCTGTCCGCGTTCTGTGTTCTTGGTCCTCAAAAGATCCGATTCAAATTCACATTCGCCATCTTCAGGTGATGTTCAATTCATTCGAGTTCAAAATATTTGATCGAATTATACATCACCTGAAGATGGCGAATGTGTATTTGCCACAAACGTCGTGAAATCAGACTTTTCGAAGA
>JAFIRS010007231.1:0-27130 GCA_018342105.1 Gonioctena quinquepunctata | reverse complement strand
ATGAATCGCAAGTATAAACAATACTTATGAGGGACTGGATTAGATGTGTCTCTATAGTGGCAAAGATAATATGATTTGAAAAATAAATTCTCATACAACAAATACAAGTATGAACCAATGATCTTTCCTATAGTAGTATACTGCAAATAAGACAGTTCTTGGGTCAGCAAATTATCCATACTCTCACCACTCACAGTATGGATAATAATAACAATACAAACAATTTGGAAGAATAATTTTTTTTGCCCTAACTTTATTCTTCAATATATAGCGTTCTCAGGATAAAAAGAAAATATTTTTAATTTTGTATATCTAACCTAACCTAACAATGTTCTTTTTTCCAATGAAATGCGTTGACTATCTATGGAACTGATGAAACTCATTTATAGAATTTACGTTGGACGTTGCTAACGCTCAACGAAATTATCGTTGCTGTGACTTTCATTATTAAGTTTGTTTATTCTTTCTTTTGATTTTTTTGAGTTTTCTATATAATAATAAAAAAATCAGAATTAATAAATTATTCCAATAAAACCTGTGTACCATTGATATTGTTATAGATACGAATACACTCCGCCATTTCCACCACATGTTTCTCTGTGGGGTTATGACACTGGTGAGGTTATGACACTACCATGAGTAATCATTTTATTCCCACAGCTCGATTCTCTCCACCTCAGGATATTATTTGAATATTTCGATATTTGGGCACAGAATGTGTAAAATTATTGTCTGACGAAAAAAATTAGGAACATAATTCGAGGTTATCATAATACTCATGATAACTCGATGCACTTCTTCTCTACTCTAGTCACACTACAAAATAGGGAAACAGAAGAGACACTTATGAAGAAACACAAGCTATTTCTTTCCAAATAGACAACCCCATGATCTGCTGTGTAGTTTTAGGCGAACGCCTAATATATGAAGTATGGCTCATGCTTTACCACTTGAAACATTGATTGACGACTAAACTCTCAATATGAGAAATGATAATTGATTATTGCTTGGTTCTCTATACGTGTGCGATATTCCGAATTGATCCGACGTCCACAATTTGGTGAAAATTGGGTAACAAGATTGGATTTCATAGAAATTTTCAGGCTAATATAAAGCAGGTGTTTATTGGTAATATATCAGTGAACGGGCAGTTTCCACTTGTTTTCAATCTTTGTGCTTTTTCAAATAGAAATACATGAACTCACACTCCAAATGAGTTTTTCTAAATTCATAATTGAATTATGAACTCATGTTCATTCTTTTGATAGATAAGAGCTATTCATAAAAAAAACTAAAAAAAAAAGAAATATCCCGAAAACACATCATCAACAACCGTAAAATCCATCATTTTATGATTTCATATGATGCATCCGACTACAATTAGTTTTTCCAGAGGTTTTTTCTCAAAAGAATGTGCAAGCAAGCGCATAGACAAATTGAATTCATAAGAGAACTTAATCAGTATGCAGCCATCAGGCCGCCCACGCCATATCGATTCATTGTATCGAACGTTATAATTTTTGTTTATTCTAGAAAAAAGAACGAGGGTTCCTTTGAAACCTCGTCGCTTCCCCACAGCGTCACCTGAGCCAATGAGAAATCAAAAAATCAGAGCTAGATGGGCGAGACGCGCTCTGAAGATTGATGATTCGAGAGTCTTCCTCGCGAAGCGAATGGAATCAGTGAGGCCTTCTCTGGGAAGCGAATATAAGCGGGTCATTATTCAGAGTCTTTCGTTGGTGTTGCTGCTGCCCCAGACGATGTGGTGCATCGCAACTGATTACCACCTGCAATCCTGTTTGCCTGCAGTATCTCATCAGCTCCTCCACATCCTTCGTAGGTGGTGGTTCAGGATCATCCGAAGATAACTAGGCCAATACAATAATTAGCTCCCACGACCGATTATCTTCACTGCCTTTTGAACACAGGTTTGTTAACGACAGTATGTTGATATTTTGTTCAATAAGTATACAGGCTTGGGGTTCTCGTTTTCCGTTTTCCGTTTTCCGTTTTCCGTTTTCCGTTTTCCGTTTTCCGTTTTCCGTTTTCCGTTTTCCGTTTTCCGTTTTTCTGTTTTCCGTTTTCCGTTTTCCGTTTTCCGTTCTCCGTTCTCCGTTCTCCGTTCTCCGTTCTCCGTTCTCCGTTCTCCGTTCTCCGTTCTCCGTTCTCCGTTCTCCGTTCTCCGTTCTCCGTTCTCCGTTCTCCGTTCTCCGTTCTCCGTTCTCCGTTCTCCGTTCTCCGTTCTCCGTTCTCCGTTCTCCGTTCTCCGTTCTCCGTTCTCCGTTCTCCGTTCTCCGTTCTCCGTTCTCCGTTCTCCGTTCTCCGTTCTCCGTTCTCCGTTCTCCGTTCTCCGTTCTCCGTTCTCCGTTCTCCGTTCTCCACCACACCAATATTCAGCCTTCTCCTTGGATTTATTTCATTGGTACTTACCCTCACCATAATATTCAGAATGATGCCACGGCAAAAAAGTAAACGAAGAAGAGGACATTCTCGAAATCAAAATGGTTCACACCGCCAAAATAATTCCAATATTTTTTCGACCTAAGGAGGGAGGAGTTATATGGCCACCGTTTCCACGGAATATACGCTCTCGTGGAAGTCATTCGGATCATATATCATCAAAGCCAGTAGAATTACTCTCGATATGATGAAGATGGGATTGCATTTGGCTAGGGACACTGGTGAAATGAAAATGATTCTGCAGGGTTTTGGTAAGAGTGCATTAGTGAAAAATTGCCTGGCAGATCATGTTGGGAGACTGAATTAAAATGTAAATTTATACGAAATATGTTATTCAGATTGTTTGGATTTCTGGATCATTTTTTTCTGAGGATATCTAGAGATCTCAGAGTATTCTTTGTAGTTTTTGAATCTTCATTGGTGAAGATACGATTGCCCCAGTTGTGTAATTTCCAAGTTCCTTATAGCCATTCCAGTTTGGAACAGAAAGTCTTTTCTCGTATTTTTAGTGCTCGATCTGTGAAAAACAACATTTCTTCGATATTGTAATCTAGCCAAGGGGCTAGAGGCTTGCTTACTCTTCTACTTTGAAAAGGTGCATGTATCCCAAAAAGGTGAATTGTATCGATATTATTAAAAAATAAGATCATTTCATCAACATTATCAAACAGATAGATATCATCTCAGTTGACTTTTCGAATATCAGAACAAAAAAGGTTATAATCAGAGTTGCGAAATCACGATGTCTGGGAAGTATTCAGCGATATGATCCAGATGTCAAACACATGACTGCTGACTTCTTCTTCATCAGAAATAAACAAGATTTAAAGTAAACTAAAAACACTTAACCACGATTTTCACAAAAAAATTGGTTTACAAAACCCACCAAACGTGTTTCGCTATACTATAGCTTTTTCAAGTTCCGCTTGTGTTTTTAGTTTACTTTAATTATAGATTTTCATCGAATATCGGCCACGTCTATTCAAAATTTGAACAATATTTCTTGAAGAATGAGATAGTGAAGTAATTCGAGTGCGAGTTTCGAACAGTTGACTAAAATTAAAAGAGGTGAAGAATGTCACTAAAAGGCATCGTCGGCGTCAGTCGTTCACGAACAGATTCATATTATGATTGACAGCTGCAAGGAAAATATCATTCGAAGAAAGCAGGTTTGCTACGCTATCTTCTAGTTTGTCGATACATTGTCATCCGAAGAAGGCGGTACAGAACGCCAAGAGTGATGGATTTACAGAGAAATGTGGCTGAAATCCACAGTTGCTCAAGATGGAAGTCAATTTGTGACTGGATAATTTGAAATTTCATATTATTTTTAATGAAAAAAAGCAACCTGGCTACCTATTCCTCTCTATCGGCGCGTGTAGTAGCTGATATTGAGTTGATTCTGACTAGTTTGGATTTGTTTGGAGATGTTTCTGTGAAGGCAAATATATATAAAAAAAATGTTTAATCAAAATCAAAATCAAAAGTAGTTTATTCGTCATTTCAATGTTACAACTTATTCTAATATTTACAACTTAAAAACAACATATATATAGATCTTCCTATTTAATATAGGGTATGTAGACTTCCAGCTTGCCGCTCCATGGTGGGTGGGCGAAGGGGGGTGTCCTGTCTGGTGTTGGGCATGGGGTTATGGTAAATCCTAGGATAGGGTTTTATGAGGTGTGGGATTTTCTTCCATCTCCTACTCGCGTTTATATGGAAATTATGTAAGGGTAAGTGTTTTACGGTCATGTCATATCTATTGTGCGCTTGGTTTTTTCAAAATAATTAATTACTGTGCCGGAAAAGGTTTGATACAAAAAACCGGCAAAAAAAAAATGTTTAATGATATATAATAAACTCACTGATTTTACAATCTATCCAACTCCTTTTGTTTTTTATACCTACATCAATGGAATTGAATCTTGAAGAAATGAATTGATGCAAAAGATAAGTTTTTTCACATTTCAAAAATCAACGTATTGTGTGGATACAATCTAAAACAATTGATGAATTATTTTCAGTCCAATGTTGCAACTAAACTTTATATCAAATCAAATATATGAAATCCAGCTTAGATAAATCTGAATACATTAAATGAAACTATCCGAATTGCGAACATGAAGGAAATATTCACGTATTGTTTTCCATAATTATTTATCAACTATTTCTTCTGTTTCAAACCGTGATGAGAGATGAAGAAGTACTCACCCACCAAATAGAGGCACAGACTGAAAAATATCACATTACGACTGATATTTACTCATTCACCTGGTTTTGATCAGTGATAATCTTTTAATGCATGATACTTTCAATAGGTGAAGTTTTTGTTTATAAGGGGATGGAATCCTAGGACCGGCGTAATGACTTTCGTCCACCTAGAACTTAAAAACGGTATACTGTACGGCCGCTTTTTGAACCATTCGACATCTAGGGCGTTCTTTCGTTACCTTCTGAAATCTTGACGTCAAAGAGAATGAGCCCTAGCACAACTCGATCGGATTAATGGTAACGGAGAAAAACCGGATAAATCTGAAAAAACAGCTTTTCTTAAAAAACAAACTTTCCATGACAAAGTGGTGATAAATATGTACTTTACGTGTGAAAAATCTTGCCGTTATGCCACAATTTGAAATAACCCTGGTGATGGAGTGCCATTCACATACTCCTCGTTTCTCGAAAATGGTGTATGGAATTATATTTCAGGCATAATTGCAGGAAAAAACGTTCTGCGGGAATACCCATAAATTATAATTTTTGGATCTATACGATATTTTCAGCAGAAATATTTAGAAAATTTTAATATGCAGTCGCAAAAAAGGAGTTTTAATTTTCGTTTGAGCCAGATTTAGTAGATCATAGGTTATTTAAAAAAAAAGTATTGTACATACGAGTGAGAAATGTTTATTTCATGCTCTTTGATTTCAATGCAACTACATTACTTCCACTTTGAATGCGGATCAATTGATTTCAACAATTCATTTCCCATCATGTGGTTTAGGTATGATGGAAACAGCCTCATAATGTTGAAGGCTGTGAAATATTTCGCCTATTTTTGTCAACTAATCGAAAAACAGCATGACGACTCAACGTTTCTTCCTTCTCCAAAAATAGGACATCTAGGCAGCAACTTTTCCCAATTTGGAGACCGGCCTTCTGAAAATTCCATTCTTTGTTTTAACTCCAACGACAAGAATTTGGGACCAGGAAATATTCTCGCTATTCGACCCAACTTCCAGGAGCTTTTATCATATTATCTTCCACGACAATAAAGACATCATTCTCTTTGACAGGCTAATTACCTATCGTCCAAGGTTTCTTATTGTGAAGATTGGAAGGTACTCACTCTTCCACCCATCTCTTCCAGTATTCATTTGATGTATTTTAAATATTTTTCGCCGGCTGCCGGGAGTCGAACCTGCGCCGTATGGAGACATTGGGCACAAGACTAACGCCACTGAGCACTTGCTCCGTTTTTATCGATCTTCATGTGGAATTGTTCCTCAACAGTTTTAGTTAACCTTCTACCTACCCATCAATGCAGCCTGAAGTTCCAGTCGTGGAATTGACAGTGGTTTATTTGATGATACTCTAGCTTTGGCAGTAATAAGTGATACATCTATATCGTTCTTCTCAATGACTTGAATATATACTACAGCAGCAGAAACTTTTTTACTACTGTCGCAGAAAGTATCAAATTTTATTCTTGTAGCTTGGTGAATAACATCTTGAGATGGTGATTTTATCGGTACCTTGTAGATCACCCAGCCATTACGAGTAGGAGATTTACGCCGGTTCCCCCCACCACTATGACGTCACGTGTAACCTTGAATGCTTGCAGGTGTGCATGTGTGTGTGTTTGACCTTGAGATTTGACCTGAGATATGTCATTGAGTTTGACATTGGGTTTGGTCACTCTAGATTCGACCTTGAGATTCATAACATTGAGTTTTGACTTTGAGATTTGACCTTGAGTTTTGATGTTGGGATTGTTTCGGCAACCTTGAGATTTGATCTTGATTTTTTTTGTTTGACCTTGACTAAAGTTGTGACGTAGGCATACATATTCTGAGTGGTCATGACCTTCATGAATCCTTGCACTCTCCAAGCGAGGAAGGTTCTCATCCTGTGAGAGAGCTAAGAGTGAACTGCGAGTATTGATGAGTGTGTTGATGGTCAAGTGCGCGATGACCATCACACTCCCATTCACTGAAAATGGGGTGGGGATGTCTCTTATAAAAAGTTGTGAAGTCGTTGTTGGGAAATCAGATGTTAGATAATATCATTAGGGTGAATACAGAGTACGAGAAGTGGTTTCTCAATTCAGTGAGTGTATTTTTTATCAGTGGAAATAATCTATATTTTTTCATACAGTCTTACTATGTCGTTCCTTCAGAAAGTTTTGGATTTGGAGAGAATCAATTCTTCAATAATCGAACAGAGGGTGGAAGTTTTTGAACAAAGAGCAATATCATCATTACCCATCGATAAAGCTTTCAACATGATTTGTATGACGATTTGTAACAATCGTTTTGGTAGATCTATTCTGATGACATAACGTGATGATAATGATACTTTATTCAAATCATGGTTGTCAAAAAGTATTTCAGATGAATTCAATGCGGACAGTGTCAGTTGCATGAATGCTTCAGATTTCAAATATACAATAACATATTTGGGTCAGAGTCCACAAGTAGCAGGGGGTTTGAGAACTCGACCTCTAGTAGAATTCAACTTCATTGAATGATAATATTGTTTAAATGTTAATAG
This sequence comes from Gonioctena quinquepunctata, assembly GCA_018342105.1. Taxonomy (NCBI): domain Eukaryota; kingdom Metazoa; phylum Arthropoda; class Insecta; order Coleoptera; family Chrysomelidae; genus Gonioctena; species Gonioctena quinquepunctata. The sequence goes on along the minus strand of JAFIRS010007231.1, from coordinate 19,897 downwards.
TTAGGATATAGTGATTTTATGTTGAATATAGATATTTCTCCACTAAAAAATAACATTCAGTGTAGAAGTAATATATTTGGAGCATCACATTTTTCTCATGTAAGTAAAATCATTTTAATATCAATGGAATATATTAACAATTCTTTTTTTGTTTCAGTTTCCAATTCTTGAACATGTGGATGCATTATGCCTCCCACCATTGGGTGGAAGCCGTCGACATCATTACAGCCATCGAGAGACTACGTTCCTATTTGAATGCTTCGGCTGAAAATGCTCTCCATACTACAGTCTATGATTTGAATGTTTGCTTCGATGAAGATGAAATCCAAAGATGTGCACATTTATCCGAGAAGTACGTCAAGGGTGCAGTACTTTGTGAGGAATTCAGTCAGGGAGCCATCATCATACCACAGTTCTGTGAAGAAATGATCAAATTTGATCTGGAAGGATTTCTCCACACCCTTTTACTATTCCTGCCCGATGACATCATTGAGAAATACCAACTATATGATGAACATGATGATGAATATGATCATGTAGATATTTGATATGAAATAAAACATATATTTACAAAATCTTGTTTATTTATTTTTTCATTACACATAAACATTATTGATATACTGAAGAATATTCAGATATAACAAAAATAAAATATTGAACATTTCAAAGTGAATTACGAACAGAGCCATCCAATGCATTGTAAGTCAAGAAGGTGTCGTGTATAATGAGTGCATAGACTTTGGTATTGCCTGGAAATCTAGTTTTTCTTGTTTCGAACTCAAGCTTGATATCCACTGTAGATGATTTTGTAGCATTCGGTTGATGTGAACAATCAATGATGAACAGAGGATTCTGTTGAAATGCCTCAAGGTCCATAAGGGGTTCACTCATATCTTTGTCATAATAACTACGTTGAAAGTCCTCATATGCATAATAGGCTGAAGAGAATAGTTTGTTATCAAAGTCCAGGTTCCAACGCTCATATGGGTAGACTTCAGAGTTCAAATACACTCGGATGTTATTTATGTCTGCATTTATGAATTTTGTCACATCCAGTGTTCTGTTTTTGGATGCGTTGGTACTTTGAAAACCAATAATTATGAAGCGAGGTGTTTCCAAAGTGTTGGTTGTTTTTATTGCCCATATGTCTGAAGATGTGCTACGAAATGAGTGAGGTTAATTCATAAAGATCCCACATACGATAAGCCAACTTGATTTCTGAATTGAGACCACTTTTATTTATTCTACTGAATAATTTGAGCTTCTGCTTGTCATCGGGCACAACATGTTTCATTTTCCATTCAATCTTTGTAATTTCCAAAGTGGCATCAACTTCTCCAATATATTAATTCTTGAATGAGCGAGCTATAATCAAAATCAGTTCTTGTTTTGCATTCAGAATGCTCTTCTTAAAATCCTCAGCAGAACCCATCAAATATTTGAGAGAAAGTTTTCCACTGAATAAATGACTGTGTCCATCCATGATGTGTTGTTTTGTGTCAGAAAGTCCCCATCCAGTTGTCAAAAGCATGTGAGAGTGTGATTGACCAAATGAAACCATATTCTTCATTGTGGATGTTATACCTGGTTTTAGAACAACGGCAACTTGCTCACCACCCATTTCAGAGCGGATCTCATAGAAGAGAAAGGCCAAAGCATTGTTGGAACCATAGCATACTTTGTTCACTTCACTTGGTTTGAATTTTCCCTCAATATAAATAAAACTGTCGGCAATGTCTAGTATTACATCTTGATTGTTGATTGCAATTCGGATTTCATCGGAATTCTTGAACAATGGTGATCCGTACGGCTTATAGGTATGCTAGTGCAGACTCATGAGAGAATGATCGACCACTGGTTCATTGGAAATATTCAACTTGTCACTGTTTGCTTCGAGTACCATTTTATTGTCGAGTCCAATAGATTACAGAAAATTAAGATCTCTTGCTGACAATGTATGTCTTTGCCGTTCAGCAAACACTTGTGGAATGACCTTCTTTCTGGCAAATCTTTTCTTTTTGACGATATTTGATGGATGACGATCTTTGTTTGGTGAAATTATTTCGTATTCACTTTTTTGTCGTTTGTTGTAGCAAAAACCCATTACATTCGTTATTGTAATTTCTTCAATTCCAATATGACAACTATTTCTTCCACACTACCGAAATCAATAAGATTACTTCGATGATCCAATATGCGCAGAGTAATGTTGTCGATGAACTGACGTCCTTCCAGGCTGATGGGCATATAAATAATGTTGTTTGGTTCTTTTGTTATATTATAGCCTGGCTCACCATCAACATCGAATGAAGAGAGAATATGATTCTCTTCGTCATTTATGTATGATCCTGCAATGATGTTGCAATCCAATCGAATGAGTCTCACGGGTACAATATTTACAGGATATGTAGATCCATGCATGCGATTTGCGCTGAATTCTTTTTTCTCGAATCCCAACAGGGATGCTATTGAGTTTTTATGTCTCAGGTCCACCACATACTTTGATTGCATCATACAGTTGAATGTATTATTGTTTGCTCGAAGGCTGAACAATTCATCCAATGTGGTGTCATCATGTTTCGCGCCATGAAATACGTGCATTTCAAGTCCTTGTTGGATGACAGCATTTATTTCTTCTATCTCATATGCGCTACTTGGTATTTCTATATCATATATCATGCTGAGTGTAATTTCCTCTAAAGGGATGGCAAAAGTGATCAAGTTGTTTGTTTCCGTGATGTTGTGGATTGTGTTGCATCCATAGAATTCCAAAAGCCCCAATCCATAACGGCTATTCTTATCCAGCTCAATGGGTGGGTAGAAGTCTGCACTCAAGACACTGGATCCAACAGCTTGTGGCTCGAACTTTCGTGACATGACTGATTGCATTTATATGATAACAAATTATTTTATTGTTGTTCACAACACATGTGATATAATTTTCTTCGTTTCCTCGGCGGCATTGTGTGCCCTAATTCAATTTGATTGTTATTGGCGCCAATATTACAATCATCGATGGTGCAATAACAGCAAAATAGTTTTCGAGGTATGGGTCCGTCATTCACATCACTGGAATTCGATGTTCCAACACTTGCATTGTCCATATGATGTTCATAGCAATATTTATATTTTAAAATATCAATATCCTCTTGAAGGTGTTTGGGAAGTATTTCCGATGCAATTTCATTAGCTGCACAAGAAATCATGACCTCTTTGGGCATATCTGCAAGTTGACCTTTACTCATTTTTTTCAAGCTGCGTAATCTTGAATATGCGATGAGGGAATGCCTCATTCTCTTAATAGCCTCTCGATCCATTTCTGGCGTGAAATCCATTTTAGTTTTTCAGGTGATTGGAGTTAGATTTTATATATTTATTGAATAGACGAATTGTATTGAACTTTTAAATAAAATATATTTCACATTCTGACATTTATATATTCAACAACTGCTAATGTTTTATAAACATTTTTGTTCTCAAGGAAACCATAGCCAGTCAGGATGTTTCATGATTCGGCGTACATTTCCAACACCATCACTCGACGAATCATTCTTCAACCATACCTAAAGAACTTCTAAATTCTTGAAATTTATCTTTCGGCAAAATCCCAGTTAATCCATCTGCAATCATGTCCTGAGATTGACAATATTCAAATTTTATGACGTTGGTTGTCACTAAATGTCGTAAATGGTGGTATTTAACATCTATATGTTTGCTTCTACAATTGATCTTCTCGGTTGTAGCCAATTTGATACAACCTTGGTTATCTTCGTAAAGACAAGTTGCTTCATTGCATTCTAGTCCAAAATCAACAATAATACGTCTCATCCAAATGATCTCTTGACTAGCATGAGCAGCAGCTATATATTCCGCTTCGGTCGAAGATAGAGAAACGCAAGTTCGTTTCTTGCTATACCAGTAAACGGGATTCTTACCAAGAAATAACACGAAACCGCTCACTGATTTTTGATCAAACATATCTCCTGCCCAATCTGAGTCGACGTAACCTTTCAAAATCATATTCACATCGGATTTTATTTTAAGGTTGAAATTATTCGTTCCTTTGAGATATCTTATCATCCTTTTGACAGAATTCCAATCAATCTGACGTGGATTGCTTACCCGTCTTGTCAAATAGCCTACTCCAGTAGCTATATCTGGACGTGATACCGTGGACAAATAGAGAAGAACCCCCACTGCCCTCCTATATTTTTCATTATTTGAAAGACATTCATCATTTCCTATCAACTTTGGGTAATCTGTATTCATTGGGATAGGAACAGGCGCAACATCCTCCAAACTGAATTCTTTATCACGGATTTCTTTTTATGACATATATCATGAGATAAATACAATCACCGTCTTCATTTTTCAAAAACAGACATTGATCGTTTTGACTTTGTGTGAATCCTAACTTCTGAAGAACATCTGTCAATGTTATGTTCCACGCTCTTGAAGCTTGTTTCAAACCGTAAATGGATTTATGCAGCTTGTAAACCATATGAGGTCTATTTTGATCCACATACCCTTCTGGTTGAGATATATAAAGTTCTTCTTCTAATTTTCCATTCAAAAAGACAGTTTTCACATCGAAGTGTATTACACTGAATTTGTTGACAGCAGCAAATGTCAACAAAATTCGAAAAGTACTCTGTTTCAATACAGAGGAAAAACACTATCGTAATCTTCTCCATATTTTTGTGTGAAGCCTTTCGCAACTAACCTGGCTTTATATTTTATTATTTTACATTGTGCATCAGTTTTGATTTTATAAACCCATTTGGAATCAATCGATTTCCTATTCTCAGGGAGATCTGTCAGAGACCATACTTTCTTCTGCCGGAATAATTCCAATCCATCGTCCATCACCTTCATCCACTTTTGTTTCTCAATTTCAGAAAATTGCATCAGATGACTCCATGACATTGGTTCTTCGGGACATCTTGAGGTTGCGATATAAGAATATTTCTCTGCCGGTATCCCTTTATTTTTCCTTTCCGATTTTCTTACTGTTTGGATTTCATTCAACAAAGAACTGTCTTCAATTTCAAATTCACAATGACGAGGATCTTCTATTTCTGTTTCTACCACCTCTGGTATTTTCATAATTGCTTTAACATTATCTTCTTCATTTTCTCCTCCAGTAATTTCAATTTGTTTGGTCCTATAGCTTGTAGAATGCTGATTTTCGGTGAACTTCACGGTTCTGCTGATTGTTATTTTATCTGTAGATAGATCCAAAACTCTATAACATCCATGATTTTCAGAGTATTCTACAAAAATTTCTTCATTGGCTCTTTGATTTAATTTGCTTCTCTTCTCTTTCGGAACGTAAATATAGGCTGTACATCCAAAACTTCTTAAGTGATCTAATTTCGGCTTTTCTCCTTCCCAAATCTCATAAGGCGTACTATCTATAGCTTCACTTGGAAGTCGATTCTGTAGATAATTTGCTGTGTTGATAGCTTCACCCCAATACATGTTCGGGAGTTCAACGTCAAATAACATGCATCTTGCAGACTCAAATAATGTCCGGTTTTACGTTCTGCGATACCATTCTGTTCAGGAGAATAGGGTGCAGTTGTTTGTGATACTATACCATTTTTCCTCAGAATATATTTAACCATTTCAGAAGAAAATTCTCCACCATTGTCGAAGCGGAATGCTTTGAGAGTTATTCCAAATTTATTTTTCACAGCAACTATTTAATCTTCCAACTTTTCTGCAACTTCGCTTTTGTTATGTAATAAATATATGGTACAGTATCGAGAAAAATCATCGATAAAACTGAGATAATATCGTTTCTTTCCAGGCGTTTCAGTTCTCATGGGACCAGATACATCTGAATGGATCAAATCAAGACATTTATTTGATTGTTTTCGACAATATTTTGGAAAAGGTTTCTTGGTCATTTTTCCTTTAATACAGCTGATACATTCCAAGTAATCTCCACAACTAGCAAATTTCACTCCTTCTGCTAACCCCATTTCAACAAGTTTCTTGATATCTTCTGGGTTTCTGTGACCTAATCATCGATGCCAAACGTGAATACATTCAATATTATGCTTCTCAATAAACATATTGACTTTTGAGATTCTTGTATTAATTTATATAGTCCGTTTTCAATTCTACCCACTGCAATGGTTTCATTTTTCAATCTTATCGAACATATATCATTTTCAAAACTGACATCGAAATGTTTTTCTGTCAAAAATAGTAAACTTGAATGCAAATCAGGAATATACAATACATCTTTGATACGAACTGCCTCGATTCTTCCTGACACTTCACAATGTGGAATTCCTTCGCCTTTACCAACACATCTCATTTGTTCTCCATTTGCAACAGTAACTGTATCGTTATAATTTTCACAATTGATGAAAAATTCATGATTTGAAGTCATATGGCTGGAAGCACCTGAATCTATGTACCAATTCCTCAGAATTGTTCTCCACTATTGTTTTGGCACTACTCGCGTGTCTTGGAATGTTGTTGCTATTTCTTTTAGTCTCTTGTTCTTTTCCACTCTTCTTAAAGAAATAACAATCTGTCTTCACCAGTCCCTTTTTCTTACAATAGAAACACTCCAAGCTAGGAAAATATTTTCTATTTTGACTATTGAGAGTTCTCAGTGCAGTCTGGTCTGATTCAAAATTCCCAACTCTCCTGTTGTATTCACCAACTAATTTTCCTTTGACGTATTCAGTGTCAACTCATCATCAGGACGGGCATCTAGAGCTGTGACTAGAGTATTATATTTATCTGGTAGACCTCTCAGAAGTAGAGCGGCTATGTGGAAATCCTTTATGTCTTCACCGATTCCTCTTAGCAGTTCTACCATTTCAAGTGTTTTCCTTATATATTCAGACATTGACTGACCAGCTTCTAGTTTAGTGTGATAGAATTTACGGGGAAGATGTAGCTTCTTACTCAGATTGGCTCTTTATGAACTTTCTGTAGAATATCCCACATTTCTTTTGCAGACTTGGCATTACATATATGGACGATCTGGTTATTTTCCACTGAGAGCGAAATTGTACTTTGTGCTTTCTCGTCCAAATCATTCAACTTCCTCTTCTCTGCAGCAGCATCAGGTTCTACTTCGGTAATTACTTTCCAAGATCCTTCTCTTATCAACATCATCTTCATTTTGAATTTCCAAGGTTGATAATTATTGTTATTCAGCTTCACAAAACCAAACTTCATATCTGAAGGCTCCATATTACTTTTATTTTTCCTGCTTCAACACTCAAATAGAGCCCTGTCTTATTCAATCGTATTCTGAGCCAATAACCTGTTAGATTTTATGTATTTATTGAATAGACAAATTATATTGAACTTTCAAATAAAATATATTTCACAATCTGACATTTATATATTCAACAACTACTAATGTTTTATATACATTTTTGTTCTCAAGGAAACCATAGCCAGTCAGGATGTTTCATGATTTGGCGTACATCTTCAACAATTGGAAGAGAAAGAAACTTCAAGCATAAGTGTCCACACACAACTGTATTGCATTTCTGCTCACGTTCATAATTATACATAATTTTTTCGACTGCATGTGTACCTTTTCGGAAGTAATGGACCGACTCCACTGGTGGGGGTAAATCTCCAAAATTGTCGAAATATGTTGCAACTCTTCCAATTTTCCTGTATGATACCCAATGTGTTCCTCGACCGCTGATTCCATCCAAATTGATGATGGCTGTTTCATGATTACGTGGTCCTGAGGTGGGCGAATTATCACGCATGAACACACCGCGAAAATGTGGAATTTTCAATTGTTTGGCATAATATGTCAGATCGATATCTGTGGGAGGTTTGAGAGGTGGGGCATCAATTAGTTTTTTGATGTATATGGTTTGAGGTGGATACCGAGGCTTTTGCGATATGGTTTCAAGAATATACCACTACCCTTTTTTCCTAAAGATATCGCCTTCATCTTTCCGTTATGGTGTTTTGCCTCTTTCAGATCATTTTTGCTCGCACTTGCCGAATTTATAGCTCTGCTTATACCTGCAGCAGCACCGGCCAAACTACCCAATGCAAACAATCCGGCAAAAATTGGTATCAATGGTAATATTCCACCAACTTTCGGAATAGGTTTTATGTGAGGTGTGCGAATTTTTTTCCTTCCGCCTGCTGCTTTCAAATATTCACGTGCTGCTTTCAATGCCATTGTTGTGGCCATTTTTCTGTTGTTTGTCACGAATTGATTACCTACAGCTTTATGTAAATCATTCCGGACTTTCCGTACAATTCCTGCTCCAAATGCTACTTTTCTGATTTTATTTCGCCCATTTTTCTCCGATGATATATTTTTTCTCCTTCGTTGTTTGATATTGTTCATATCACAACCCATACCGGAACGCCTTTTTGCCTTCATTATGTTGGTGACGAGTAGAGCGGCTGCTCTCTCACGAATGCTTGCGTTCTTCGATTTGACCCTATCCCAAGCACTGTATTCAAGTTGTTTGTCCGCTTTGTGCCTAGCTTCAATATCGTCGAGATTCTCCGACTATTGAATGTCGTGTGTTTTACAGGCCCTATCCAATTTATTGATGCCTAGATCGTTGCGTGCCAATCGTTTTTGCAACTTGGTTCCGGGTCCACAATATTGATATCCTCCAGGCAGATGCAATTCAAACGGCAATCTATTCATTGAAGAACTTACAAATCCTCGACCTTTTTTTTATTATTCGATCTGTTGCTTTTACGTCTGCTCCGTGTGTTGGTAGACATTTAAATGAAACATATCTCACACATCTTGCATTAATAAGTGTCGAACCGTCAAACAATGCGCATTGTCATGCAAAAAAAATGGTTTGCAGTAGATAATTTGGATGAGAAAATCGGGACTGGGTTAAATGGGGCGAACTCATTGAGACATGGCCCACTACTTCCATCATCTGATCGCTCGCTAATCATCGGTCCGTCAAATTGCGGAAAGACAAATGCCATGATACCTCTACTGACACATCCACAAGGATTGCGATTTGCGAACGTTTATCTCTATTCAAAGTCGTTGAATCAACCGAAATATGAATACATGCGCCATGTGTTAACGCCAATAAAAGAATTGGGCTTTTTCACATTCAGTAATAATGCAGACATTGTGCAACCCTCTGATGCCAAACCAAATTCAGTTTTCATTTTTGATGATGTGATTTGTGAAAAGCAGGATATTATCCGATCATATTTTTGTATGGGACACCATAAAGATGTTGATTGCTTCTATCTTGCACAGACCTATTCACGAGTTCCCAAACAGCTTGTGCGTGACAATACCAACTTCATCGTCATATTCAAGCAAGACGAGATGAACTCACATCATATTTTCTCTGATCACGTCTCGCCCGATGTCACATTCAAAGAATTTCAAATGATGTGTGTGAATTGTTGGGATGATCAGTATGGATTCCTTGTCATTGATAAAGATCAAAAAGTATGTGATGGACGATATTGCAAAGGATTTGACAGTTTCATATATCCTTGATATCTCAATTCGAAAAGACTTAATCATTCATCGAACTCCGTCAAGGTCACTACAATAAACTCGTCATCGAAATAATGAATCTCTTGCGAGATGAATGTGTAGAGACCATAATGGATTTGAAACGTCAACTAGTTCAAGCGATCGAAGCTGTTCGACAAAAATTCAATTCCATCAAAAGTGGAAATGTGGAAGGAAAGATTGCCCTTGAAAAACTTCATGATCCTATCACAAAACCACTCAATGCTCTTTCTTCTGCTGCTATTGTGAAACAGTCTACACCTTCTCGATCCATTCAAACCAGCACTCCAATTGGAAAAAAACAATCTTTCAGCAGCGATACTTCATTTTCAGGTATTGATAATGAAACCATCAAAGATGTGGATGGCGAGAAAATAGCTGCAACTACCCTATTCGAAACACCCACTTCATCAATGACGAGTTCACGAGATTTGGAATCTTCCAGCAATGGTTTGAGACTAAAACAACATTTGGAAAATATTAGAAATGGCAATAGTGCATATGATGCGAATTATGGTGTGAGGGTAGATCCTCCAACACAAACACTAAAAATGGGAAATCTAGAAGTACGTTCTGATGATGGAAATATTTCCTTCTGGGATGGTTCTATGCAATAACGTCAATACCCTGGCACTTCAGATTTATATAACTTGATATTCCTCAAGAAACCGCCTGGAGTTGGTGATGCAAAAATTCGAAACACATATATCGAAATTTTGGATTTTACGAAAGCATTGTACAAAAAGTATGAAGTGAAAAATGGAATAAGATATAAAAAATCAAAGAAATATCAAGAAGTCATAAAGCCACTATTGAAATCGAGAAATAATTCCAATACACTTCTGAATCAAAGCGGCGAAGGAATGAAAAATTTAAGTCACAGAAAGTGTTTACATCAAAACCGAAGAATTATGTATACTGGAATAAACCAAGAGTTAGTGGATCGTTGCGACTGTTAATTGCTTCGAAAGCATCCGGTCATACAGGACATGAAAAGGAGATCATATCAATAATAGAGGAGCTACGTGAAGATGGTATTATATATTGATACAACTATATTGAACAATCACTTCATTATTGCAATATCACCAGAGAAGAAGAAGAATGGCTAATAATATCAAATGTCATATTGTGGACGAGTTACATAAGCCAGCTCGTCGTTACTTCCAGAGAAGATCAACTGTCGTCAAAGGCAAAGGAGATTTGTGGCAAATAGATCTGGCATAATTTCAACCTTGTGCCAAAATTATTGAAGATACATTTTGGTGGTCATCGACTATTACTCTAAATATTTGTGGACAAAACCAGTCAAAACAAAAAGCGGTGAAGATATAACTGTTGGCATGGAGATGGTATTGGAAGATGCCAAATATTCTCCGAAACATGTGCAAAGAAATCAAGGAAAGGAATTTTAAAATAGCAATTTTTCGTCATTGATGGAGCGAAAAAATATCAAACATCATTCCACTCTTAGTACAACAAAAGCATCTATGGCTGAAAGAGTAATTTGAACAATCGAAACTTGAATCTATAAGGAGTTTTCAATGAATGGAAATCATAAATGGTTGGAAATCCTTCCGAACATAACGCATAGATATAACCATAAAAAACATCGTGCAATAGGTATGAAACCCATCGATGTTAAAACCACTACAAAGTTGAGAATCACCAAAAAGAAAAAAGGAAAGAAGATGAAAAAAGTCAAGCCAAAATATCTAGTGAATGACATAGTTCGTATTAGCAAGTATAAAAATTTATTCGAAAAGGGTTATGAAGCCAACTTCCCACGGAATTATTCAAAGTCGTCAAAGTCAACAGCACATATCCACCAACATACATTCTCGAAGACATGGATAAGAATCCCATTCAAGGCTGCTTCTATGAAGCTGAATTGCAGAAAACTCAAAATCCTGACGTGTACCTTGTCGAAAAGATATTGAAGGGAAAAGGACAAAAAGTTTTCGTTGATGGTTAGGATTTTCCAATGAACACAATTCATGGATCTCAAAGAATGCCATTTTGTGATATTTCTATATGATGTGATGTTTTGAAATAATAAACTAGTTTATGCTTCAAAGTATTTTTTATTTTAATTGCTCGCAGTCCCCTGCATGTACACACAACTCGCACAAATATATTTGCACATTCAAAATGATCAATTGATATTCATTTATTGAAACAATCAATACATGTATGAAAAATTGAAGCAATTCACTATCACTATGAAATACATTCTTCAAGACTTTTATGCACTTATTGTAGGTCATCATGACAGCTTCATTGGTGCTGTGGAATTTTTTCAACTCCTTCTCTGCATTCTTGCGTAAATCATCATTATTTTGTCGTTCCACATCAACGTTAGCTACCAGAGAATCATACTGATTTTGAACTTCTGTCAATTCTCTCTTCATGGCTGTAATGCGCTCTTGAAGTATGCGTATGGTTTTCATTTCCTCATGCAAACTTTGATCTTTTTCGCCACACTGAACAAGGACGGCCTTTTTTTCTAGAATGCCTCGTTTCACCAACTTTTTCATTCCAACACATTTCTGCAGGGGGCCATATGATGAAAGATCAACAAAATTTAATAGTGACATTGGTAGGGAATCTGGTGTACAAGATGATGATGATGATGATGTCCTTGAATTGATTTTCTTGGATCTTCCTTTAGAAGTTGACTCGGATGAATCCATGTTTTTTTATCCGTAGCATAAATAGAAATAAAATGAAATAAAATAAAATAAAATTTTTTTTCTTCATTGTAATCAAGAATTTAATATATATATATATATATATATATATATATTTATAAAAAATAAATCAAAATAAATTTTGTTTATTTCATTTTTATAAATTATTGTGGTGAATAAACAAAGAGTTCCATTTTAACCGTGAGGTTGTGCATGGATTGATTATGTTTTTAATGATGTGGTACAAGTGCAATGTGGTTATGTTAGTATTCTTTTTATTTAACTAGATTATATGATATGGGCACATATATTTTTGAAAGAAATGAAAAAAGAAATGAAAAAAAAATGTATAATTATAATTGGGTGTGGAGTTTATTTGCATTTCATTATTGTGTGGAGGGTGTGTCTGTCAACTGATTCAATATAATCTTTGAATTTGCATTCAATGAGTCGTAGAGAGTGTATTTCTTCTAAGTAATTTTCGAACTTTTTTGGGAGTGTATTATATATTTTTTTTGATTGGTACATTAGCGAGCGCTGGCCGATTGATTTGTTCATTCTGTTTATAGAAATATTTTGTTTAGCTCGTGTTTCATATCTGTGCTCTATTTTTTTAATCAAGTGTTTATTTTTATATAAGTATATAATTGTATTGAATATGTATAATTATCTAGGATCAAATATTTTAGTTTCATTAAATAGATCATTTGTAGAATAGGTATTTTTTTTTTAATATATAATTTTTATAATTTTTTTTTTGTAGAATCTCTAGTTTTTTCATGTACGTTGGTAGAGCTGCTCCCCAACTTAGAATGCCATACTGTATTCGAGACTCAACGAACGCATAATATAATGTTTTCAAATGTTTTACATTCAAGATCCCTCTCATATGTTTGAATTTATATAGTAATGTCTCAGAGTTTTTGTAATATTGTCTATATGGAGGTTCCATCTCAAGTGAGAGTCAATTGTGATACCGAGATATTTGATATGGTTTTTTGATAGTATTTCGTTTTTTGTTTTTTCATTTTGTATTTCAAGTGTGTTGTATTCCGGGAGATTCGTCTTGTAGCAGGTGAAAGGTAAGAAAAACGTCTTTTCTACGTTGACTGTGAGTGTTCTATCGTTAAACCAGTTTAATATGTTACTTAAATCTACTTCTGTTTTATTTTTCAGGCTTTCCCATGAATCATCCGAGTAAAGAATAGTTGTGTCATCTGCAAAGCTGATTATATTGCCGGTACTATGCGTTATAAGTAAGTTGTTTATATACAGGGTGAAAAGTAATGGCCCGAGAACTGTACCCTGTGGTACGCCATATTTAATTATTTTTTCATCGCTAAGTTCACTATTTATTCGGACAAACTGTTTTCTATGTCTCAGATAATCTTTTATAAGGGAGAGAGAGGGTGCTCTTATTCCAGCCTCTTCCAAAACCTCCGCCAGTTGTACGTGACAAACTGTGTCAAAGGCCTTGGCTAAGTCTAGAAATACACACAGTGTGGGTTTACTATCGTCAACTGACTTATATATACCCTCAAGTAGGTGGTTTATAGCATCGTTAGTTGATAGTCCCTCTCTGAAACCAAATTGTTTGTCTGATATGATATTATATTTATTTAGAAAACACATCAATTTGTTTTTTATTGCTTTTTCTACAATTTTAGCTATTGTTGAAATTATGGATATGGGTCTGAAATTACTCATTTGATTTCTTTTACCTTTTTTAAATATAGGTATTACAACAGATTTCTTGAGTACGTTGGGAAATATTCCGGTTTCAAAAATTTTATTAATCAAAACAGTTAGAGGTTCTACTATTTCTTCCGCTATTTCTTTGAGTGTTTCAGTTTTTATTCCATCTATACCTGGCATCTTTTTTGATTTTAGTGATTTAATTATATTCAGTGTTTCATTTTTTTGATATTAGTTAAAAAAAAGGAATTTACTGTTGGTGTTCTTTGGTGGTTGGGTCGTTGGTTTGTTTATTTTGAAGAAATAATTCGCCAACACTTATGAAATAGTCATTGAAGGCATTTGCTTTTAGTTTGTCTTCAACAATTTGTTTCCATCTTCAGTAACTATTTCATGAATTGTTTCCATTTTCTTAGGGGAATCTATTTGCTTTATAATATTCCACAGTTGTTTATTGTTATTTTTATTCGTATCTATCTGGATTGTGTAATAATTAGACTTTGCCTTTCTTATTAATCTATTTAAAAAGTTTCTGTATTTTGTGTAAGTATTTTTTTTTGTGATGTTTTCAGGGTCTTTCTTATGTTCAACTAGTGAGACATTTTTTCTGTTTGTGGAGTTTACTATACCATCAGTTATCCAATCTTTTCGTCTGATTTTATTTCTCGGGATTTTTTTTTTCAGTGGTGTTCTTTTCAATCATCCAGGTTAATGTGTCAATGAAATAGTCAGTTTTTTTTTCTGTATTTACATGATTGTAGAACCTCGACCAATCGAATTTTTCAAAATCATTTTTGAGTGTATGGTAATTTATATATTTAATCGTTTTTTGTTCGGATTTTAAGTGCTTGGCAGTTTTCTTTTGTTTTCGTTTCTCTACTTTTCAAAAATATATGGTCTATACAGGTAGATGAGGTATTTTGTACTCGAGTAAATTTATTAATAAGGGATAAAAAATTATGTTCGCTCATCAAGTCGAAATAATCCGACACACTTTCATTTTCATTTAATGGATCTAAATTCATATCTCCAATCACTATATGGTTTTCTAATATTTCATTCTCTGTTTGTTGCAGGTAGTTAGCAAGATTATTGATGAATAGATTTTCATCAGTCGAGGGAGGCCTATAGATACCAGTTAACATAGTTTCTTTTCTCTGTTCATATTTAATTTTCAATTGTAGACTTTAATTTACCAATATTGATTATTTTCGATTTGTAATTTAGATTATTTTTTACATACATGATGACTCCATCGTTTCTATTTACATCACCATCATTGAATATAAGGGTGTATTTCGGTAACTGGTGGAAATTAAGGTCACTATAGTTGAACGTTTCTGTCAAAACTATACAATCATATTCAAAGGATAGTTGGCTTAATTGAATTTTTAGTTCGTCAAAGTTCTTTGAAATGCTCCTTATATTCTGATGAAATATTTTGAGTTTATTTTTTTCAGTTTCTGTACCAAGAATATTATTTATCTCTTCTATTGTATCTACCTCAGTTGTGAGAAAAGGGACGTATTTTATATCTCTAATGAACGGATCCATTTAGATAGATATAACATTTACTTACTTATACATAGGAAAAAAAAGGATCATTCGTTTCGTTTCTATATACTATTGAATTTAATCATTTCATTTGAGTTGTGTTGTTTGAATCAGTCACACCACACATCTGTAGACCACTATGAAACGAGTAATGATAAATGAAAATAATAATGAAACCCACTATTTGGTAACTTGGACTTACGCTCATAAACATACCAGAAAAATGTATTGGCAATATGTGGCAGCAGATCGAATGAGATTCCAAAGAAGAATAAATGAAGCTGCAAACATTATTGATCCAATAGTGAATGCTGAATATATTCCATCAAAGATTTTGTGATTGATAAATAAATGTATAGTATAAGCTATATAGCACCATGTTTCATTTTCCCAAGTGAAATCGAATATTTGTAGAAATTTTTTAAATTTTTGATATATTATTGTGATAAATATATATATATATATATATATATATATATATATATTAGGGTGTGCCAAAAACGACGATTTTTTTTTTGCTCTCAGTCCAAAATATCTTAGAAGATGTCCCAACAAAGCTCCTGTTGAAAGCGGAGCTCAAAATTCCAATTCTAAGAGGTCCTCCATCGAACTTAAAGTTTTTCCGTTTAAATAACATGGGAATCATGATTTTTTTTTAGTTTTTGGTCCTGCAAACTGTGATGGAATTAAAAAAAAAACGAATGAATGGACCTTGTTTATTAATAAATTTGTTACAAAAAATTCCATTGAGTCGAATTTCTATCTTCAATATTTGATTTGTTATATAGCTTTAAAATTAAATTTCCGGTTTTTTGCATTTTTAGCTAAACTGTAAGAGTTAGACAAAAATGTTTTTTGATATTCTATAAAAAATTCTCGTCAATTTTTTATATCATCAATAACAATAAAGTTACAGGCTCATGTATATTTATTTTTTTTTATTTTTGCTTTTACGAGCTGAAATATCGATAATTTAACAAAAAATTTGGTGCAAATTTGTTAACACATCAAACTTGCAACAAAATTAGGTGAGTAAGATGTTTCGTAGTATCAAACCATAAAATTTACAGACTGACTCAGTAATATTTTTATGATTTTTCAACTACATTATAAAATATATTGATGAAGGATATTAAATATGATTGAAATATAAAACCTTAGTCATTTTACGGCAAAATTTACCTTTGTAAATTTTTTATTTAACCTGTGGCTAAAAAATGTTAACAATATTATTGTTAATTTTACGATTATTTCTTGCATAAATGTTAAATAGATACAAATGAAAACATTATTGAAATAAATATCGGAATAACAGAATAAAAACGTATCAATTAATTACAAACTATTAGAAATTAATCTGAGAATCACTTACTTGCTTTAGTAGTAAGGGTAGAAATTGGAAATTTTTTTACTAATCAATCAAATGATAATTATATAGTTTTAAACGCATGAAAATATTTTCTTTTTATTTCTTAGAGTAAGCAGTTACAAGTGTATTTTTGTTAAAGTTAGGAAGTCTTTTACGATGCTCCTCGACCACTTGCAGTAAATATTGTTCTGTTCCTCACTTCGTGTCAAACAATCATTGTAATTCTGGATCAATGCAACGCCTCTTTCAGCGAGATCATTACCAACTTTTAAGTCTGACAGGACAAATTTGCACTGTTGATAATTTTGATCGAAAGTCCAGAGTTCTGGATCTTTGTCAGTAGTAGGGCTATGTCACTTCTGGCCCACCTCTCCGTTCATCGGTTACTCCCACATGGTCCCGCACCACCACAAAATGGCGGTTTCATGAGAGGGGTGGGGGGTGGTGGTTGTATGGGGTAGGGAAAAGGTGGGGGATGAGTGGCCTGTGATTGGTCGGAATGGTGGCAGCCATGTTGTGTATGGGATGTGTGATTGAGAGTGGGGTGGGAGAGCTGGATAGGTCGGGCGTGGTGATAGCCGCCGTCCGCTATCCAAAAAGCCGAGCAGCATATTGAAATGGGGTGTCAACCAATATCCGTCAACGGCATTGATCGGAAGGAAGTGTCACGTGATCAGTGAATGGCGGCGGCCATTTTGAAAGTGGAGGAGTCAGCAGTGATGATGCGGCCATGACTCAACCGACAAGTCTTTGCAGGAATATTATCTACGTCAGCACTTCTCTAGTTGTTTATTTAAGCGACCGGATATCGGCGGCATCCTTTGTTTACATTAACTGAGATAAGATATCGGCGGCATCCTTTGTGAAAGAGTTTGTTTACATTAACAAGATAAGAGAGTATGCAGCTGCACGCTCGAACCGTGGGATAAGTCATATGATTACTATTCGTATTTGTATCTAAACTGGCTGAGGCACTGTCGGCGACATGGAAGCGGGAATTCGTCAAATGGGCTTGGATGAGGAGAAACTCGATCTGAAATATCTCAATACTAAAAACGAAGTGATTGATAGGGGAACAGATTCACAGGGGTGGTTCCAGGAATTTGTTGTAGATAAATTGGGGCATAAATTGGAAGAATTTTGTGGGAAAGAAAGCGGGTGGGCATTACAAAAAATCATAAATCTGGAAGTAAATATCAATCAATCAGGTTTGGGCAAAGGGGGTTCATCTTTCATCGAACTTCCACAAGCCATTGCTACAAAAAAGGCTTGTATTAACGTGCGAAATACCGACGACAACAATTGTTTCGGATGGGCAGTCGTGTCAGCTCTGTATCCCGTTGAAAAACATGCACAGCGTACATCAAAATACCCTCATTGGTCAACCGTTCTGAATATGGAGGGTTAATTTCCCATAACCTCGGCCAAATATCAAAATTCGAAAACTTAACAGCATTTCGGTGAACGTATATATTTTGAATTGGTTAAATCATCAGCGAAAAACGATGACGACGCACATACATTTTTCACAACTGTACCGACGAGACTTACAAAAGAAAAATTGGCTCGACATGTTAACCTACTCATGATTCAAAATAAATACTCTGTAAAATTAAATGATTACGAGGCACCGCCGAAATTGACGAAGACGACGAACAGACAGACCTTGAATTCCATTATTGCTGTATTAAAGATCTTTCCCGATTGGTTAGCTCACAAATAAGTAAGAATCGTCATAAAAAATTCATTTGCGATAGATGTTTAAATTATTTTTGGAGTCAGGAGAAATTAGACAATCATACTGTTGATTGTGAAAGAGCTAATCACTACAAAATTTCCTTCCCAAAATATGACCATGTCGAGTTCAAGGACTTTGTACACAAAGAAATGGTTCCATTTGTGATATATGCTGATTTCGAATCGATTTTGGAACCGTTCACTGATGATGAAACCAAGTCCAAAACGGCGAAATACCAAAACATATTCCCTATAGCGCAGGCTTATATTTCAAATGTAATTATGATGACACTCTGTCATATTACGATAGCCATCGAGGTTTGATTCGATGGAATGGTTCGCGGAACAATTGAAAGCCATAGCCCAATTCGTTGAGGGAAAAATTTTAAAAATCGTCCCCATGTCTGTCAATCCCATAAGAACGGCAGCGGATTCAACTTGTCATATTTGCGAGAAACCTTTCCAAAAAGATCAAATGATTGTAGCCGACCATAATCATTTCACAGGTGCATTTAGAGGATGGGCACATCAAAACCCATGCAATCTCAACTATAAAAAATCCTTTGTGCTCCCCATTGTTTTCCATAATCTTAGCGGCTATGATAGCCATTTATTATTCGAGATATCGCGAGACGAGGCAGGGTGAGTCTTCTTCCAATAAACAAAGAGAAATATATATCTTTCACACAATACGACGAACAGACAGACATTAAATTCCGTTTCATTGATTCTTTTCGATTCATGGGCGCAAGCCTGGACGAGTTGGTGCGCACGCTCAGAGTGGAAGATCTCTGTAATACAAAGCGCGAATTTCAAAATTTAAACGATGAACAATTTTCACTAATCACGCGCAAAGGGGTATTCCCCTACGACTTTGTGGATTCCATGGAGAAACTCGAGATTACAGCGTTGCCAGATATCGATAAATTCCACAATCAGCTGAACGATTGCGATATCTCCGAGCATGAATACCAACATGCCCAGAAGGTGTGGCAATCGTTCGATTTGGCAACACTGGGCGAGTACTCTGACTTATACATGAAAACCGATATTCTATTGCTATGTGACGTCTTTGAAAATTTCCGCCAATTAGGTCACGATACTTATGGACTCGACCCGCTTGGTACTATACCATGCCTGGCTATTCGTGGTCATGCATGTTAAAGTACTCAAAGTGTAAGCTGGAGATTATCCAATATGTCGACATGGCTTTGTTTGTGGAAACAGGGATTCGGGGCGGTATCAGTCAGTGTTGTAACCGATTCTTCCAGCCGAATAATAAATATATCGGGGCGAGGTATGATCCTCAACAACCCTCCAAATATTTATTAT
>JAFIRS010007230.1:0-27137 GCA_018342105.1 Gonioctena quinquepunctata | reverse complement strand
GAAAAAGAAATGCTGTTTATTGTAGATGTTTATTTATGAAAAGCTTGCTTCATGTCATCTTTAACCAGATGCACAGTTTAACTTCGCATTATGAATGAATATGAATATCTAGAAACTCTCCCAGTGTGTATAAATTGGCCTTTGGTTCGTGATGGTCAAGAACAAATAATTTTGTTCTGGAGCGTTTTCTGGAACTAAAATTTTTGGGATTTTGTGTGATAAAAAGCTTTTTTTAAAGAAATTATAAAGAACTTTTATCAAAACTAACCTTGTCTTATGGCAACTAAATGCTTTGGAAAAATACTGGATATATTACTAGCATACTCCGGACTTCTATCTAGCTTCAGAATGTCGCCAGATTGATGTTTTTCATCCGAAGGAACAATACTCAACTTAACTGTGATGAGCTGTTTGTTATTTCCAATTTTGGTTTCTACAGTTAAAGTATCTGTGAGTTTATCAATTGGGGACTCCCTGTATGCTATCTGTAATGGGCCAAGATCAACCTGAAATAAAAAAAATATATAATTGTTATTTTATCCACCTATTATCCTACAAACAGGTATTTCCTCAGATCATTAAATAAACTACTTATTGATCTGAGGGTATTTCCTAATATAGCAGAATACTGAACTTTGAACATTAGGAAGAGGAAAAGAAAATAGGTGGAATAGTACTTGTAAAACACTATTAATTTTTTCAGTTTTCCATGATTTTCAATAAAAAATTCTGATTTATGACATTGGTACTTGTGAACGATTATTCGGGTATAATTGAAAAAAATTTGTAGGTTTGTACTGAATCCAAAATTGAGTTTAGAAATAAGAATTTCAAGATCCAATTTGTCAAAAGCCTTTGAGAAATCTCTAAATATAGTATCAACTTGAGACTGCAAACATATAAGCACAATCCCTAAAAAAGAAACTAGGTATGTTCTCATACCCACAGGTGAATTTGGGTTTAAATTATTTCAGAGCAATTGGAACTTTGTCGCTATTGAATACGTGAAGTGATATAATTGGTGTATTAGAGGGAAGTGTATCATTCCTAATATTATTATTGTTCGAGGTAGTATAGACACTGCCAAAAAAATCTGCAAATACTAGAGGGGTTTCTACATTCAACGTCATCCACATATAGTATTCCAGGAATCCTCGAAGTACCTTTTTTACTTTGAATAAATGACCAGAATTCTGCAGGATCTCATTTGATAGATTCTTCGGATTTTTCTATATATAAGCCAAGACAAGATGTCCCCAAAAACTTTTTAGAGGCAAGTTTTCATTAAAATTCACTTGAGTGACGATATGTGATGTAAGTTATTCTGCTCCCATATCAGAGAGCAACCGATTTTTCTAATACATTCGGGAAGATTTCAGATCTGATATTCACTGATATAAGAAAAAAATATCTAACGTCACATTTTTAACAGAATAAAACATTTAACTTTTTGGTTCAATCTCATCTTCAAAAAAATTACTATTTTTCTTATGAAATTCTCAATTGTCAACCCCCAGCATAAACAATTTTGCATACCTCTATTTTATAATCCCTCAGAATTCTATCCCTGATGATGTCCAAGTGTAGCTCCCCCATACCAGCTAATACAGTCTGTCCCGTTTCAGTATCATGGGTAACTCTCAAACTTGGATCTTCACGCTGAAGCTCACTTAGAGCTTGTTCCAAAGCACTTTGAACAGATAAACTGGAAGGTTCGATAGAACAGAAAAATACTGGTTCAGGTATTGTCACGTCCAATCCAAGTAGCTTCTCAGCATCAGCATCTGGAGAACCACTGTCCTTGATCCTTTTCAACATATTCTTCTTGGCTCTTTGACTAGAGGAGCTTGAATTTGTTACCAAGTCTCCAGATATTATCTTTTTCAAACCACTAACCACCGCAATATTTCCATTATTTACCATTTCAACTTCTTCGAAGTCATCTGCATAGGCAATGTATAATTTTCCGATCTGTTCGGAAGTGTCCTGCTTTATGCTATAGATTTTCTGGCCTTTTTTTAAAGTACCATTGTATATCCTGAGAAATACTAAAGGCCCCTTTTGTTTATCGTGGATTACTTTGAATGCTCTAGCACACAAACTGTCTTCAAATGCTGAAAAGTGTTGGTGTCTTTTATTCGGGGAAGGAAGATACAATATCACAGCATCCATTAAAGATTGAACACCAATGTTTTTATAAGAGCTACCCAATAGAACAGGAGTGGCAACCTGACTCCTTATTACTGAACCTAAAGACTTCACTATGTCAGTGGTTGCTATACTATCGAGAGATTCAGCAGAAATAACTAAGTTTGCCAATTCATCGTCATGGTCAGTCAACTTATCTATAACTCGAGAACGGGCCTGCTTGGCATCATTCCAAAACTCAGGATACTTTTCTTCAGTCAAAGGAATTTTATTCACTAATTTGTCTATCGGTGAACCGTAACTAAGCAACTCTAGTGTTAAAACATCAACAATTCCAACCATTTTATTATTTTCGAACACCGGTAATTGCAGTAATAGACTTGTAGTCTCCAATTTATCTTCAATTGTTCTACAACACATCGTTATGTCCGAATCTGCTCTATCCATCTTATTAACATAAATTATCCTAGGTATTTCATTTCTATCGGCCTGTCTCCAAACTGTCAAGGTTTGTGCTTCGACCCCTGCGGAACCGTCTAAAACGACTATAGCTCCATCCAAAACATTCAAAGTCTGTTCCACTTCCATTGTAAAATCAATATGGCCCGGAGTATCGATGAGATTGAACTGATTGTTTTTCCAGTAGAAAGTGATGGCTGCTGATGTGATCGTAATACCTCGTTCGCGTTCTTGAGCCAAATAATCGGTGACTGTATTCCCATGATGCACCTCGCCCATTTGACGAATTAATCCTGAATAATAGAGCATTCGCTCTGTTGTTGTAGTTTTTCCTGCGTCGATGTGAGCTAAAATACCAATATTTCTTACTTTTTCGATATCGACAACCTGAACTCTTTTAGAAGTTGAATACAAGCGACTGCTTCTGTTTAAAACGCCAATTCTTTTCAAGGCATATACCGATTTAAGCCTGAATTGGAAGATATGTTTCATGTTTGAATGAAAAAAACTTTATCAAGTGGACAATAACCAAGTTTTTGAAAAGACCATCTTCATGACTTTAAATTACCATCCAGCATAAACATTTTCTTTGGTTATGTATAGCGATTACTGTCAAGTGTCAAGTGGCACCATAGACAAGAATTCTAGTGGCACGGACAACCCATAAACTAAAAATAAAGAGAGTTGTCAAACCTGCAGAAAAAGTTGGCACCACGTTTAGACAGTGGCGACATATCTCGCAACTGGCCGAACTAATTTAGTACAGTTGGTAAAACAGATTTCTCTTCAGTTAGCGATTGAGATAAGGCGGGTTTTTTAAATGTATTACTTTAATATGGTATATATTTTATAAGTGATCGATTTGATTTCCTGTATTTCATATGTATGATTGTATCATATGAAATACAGGAATGGCAAATCGATCACTAATAAAATATATACAGTAATCGATTCGTAGAATGTTAGTTCGTGGTTAAAATAAAGTTTCAAAATAAATCTTAGTTTCATGATATCAAGGAACAGAATTAAAATTCTTATAAAATAAGAATAATAAGTTAAACACATTTTATTTTATCTAAGACAAAACAATAATAAAACTTTGAAAACCAACAAAATTATAAATATTCTTCAGTCTTATCATGAAATCCACCAAAATGAAAACAAATTACATTTACAACATACCTTCAATAATTTTGTTAATTTATTAGCACAAAGAATAACGAGTAGGTATAACAAATACTCCAGTTTGATGATAATCATTAAGTAGACCATGTACTTCGTACTTCCTCAAATGGTGATAGGAAATGGAAACTTTTGTATGGAAATAAGTACCAATTCGTGGAAAAAATTCTGCAACTGATGGATGGAAATAAGTATCAGTTTGTGAAAAGCAGCTTATATTTTACCTTGCAAAAGAATATTTCCAGGAATTTCAGCGTCAACTCGAATAACAAAACATTCTATTTTCGACGTTGGGTTCCGAAATCAAGTCCATAGTATAATTTCTATCATTAATTTTTCGATGACAATAACAGTAGAATTATTCTGAAATTATTACGTAGTTTGTCATTTTCTGACAAACGTCGAAATTGGAAAATTATCATGTCTTCATTTGTCTGTCGATTGCGGGCAGCGCCTCCTTGCGCGACTGGCCGTACCAAAAACTTGGTCGTCAAGATCGCCAATGTTCCAAACAGTCTCATTATTTTTAATTTGTCTATGGGACAACCTATAATTGCGAATTCAAAATTAGATGCCAGCGCCAGAGTGACGAAAATGCAAACCAGACATAAGTTGATTATCTGTTATACACTTGTTTTGAGTTTTCCTCAGGGTATTTCCATTTTGTATTCGTTTCCAGTTTTTTTGAAAAGTCTTATAAAACATTGTAGTTTTGCGAAACCAACCGAAAAAAATCCTTATCCAGTTTCTGCAACGATTAGTAAGGTGGGTTAATATAAAATAATGAGAAAAATAACCTAACCTAATCTCTCTATTGGCTACTGAATCATATTCACTGTAATGTATTTAATGTATCTTAATTACCAAATATATTGCACTCATTTATCATTCTGATCAATTTAAAATTTATAATTATTTCAAAGGTCTGATATTAGAGTTAAAAAATGCCGCAGCATAATAACCTAATCTTGCGTACTGACCTGCCAATTAATTCATGTTTTTTTTTCGGAAATTTTAAGATTTTGACAAGCAAGCCATCGTTTTAATGTTGCTACATTATTATCCTTCACATTTGCTAATTTTAATTTGGCTCCTGGAACGTCGACTTCTGTCGAGAACATATTTTTGATGTTTATTTTTATACGTATTTTGATGTGAGTTTGGTAATGTTTGTTCCTACCAGACTAGTAGCGCTGCTATAGTGGGGAATTTTTTGAACTTGAGGAAAAAGGCTCATTCAAATCGATTTGACCTTCACTTGAATAACTTTTCCCAAAGCTCTAGCGCTATTGGTGTTTGTTTCAGAAATATTGATGATTATCATATTGTAGCCTATTTATTGATAAATATCAATACCTGAGAAATATTTCACATTGTGAGATGTTTTGAATTGATTCATAGCATAGATTATTGGTCAAAATATAGCAAAACATTTTTTTTGTAATGATTAGGATAATTCTTAAGTGGAACCATCTGAATTCGAAAAATGATAATCCCCAATACATTTTCAGTAATGTTTCTTTTATGCTGCACACAATGGAACCATTTTTGGGATTGACAAGATCTACACCATCTGCTAGAAGCTTTCTCACATCCCCCATTAAGGTTGGTTGGTTGGTTGAAAACTGACGAGCCAGAGACAGGGTTGGCACTTAGCTTCCCTTGACACTGCGACCAGCTAGGGTCTATTGTATCACTCTGTAGTCAGTGGTTCCTCATTCAAACAGGTTTATGCCTTCAATTAGGTTTAGTAGCCTGTTAATAAGGTTCTTCAGATTCATGCCTGTTTCCGGGTTGATCTCTCCAAAGGTTCTGTGTCGCCTTCTACTTAGGGCGTCACAGTCGAAGATAATATGAGAGGCTGTTTCCTCGGCTTCATCACATAGTCTGCACTCCACGGTTTCCCTGCGTACTCCCATGGTGTTTAGGTGTTTTCTTAGGCCGCAGTCACAGTTCATAGCTAAAGATACCGTTCGCTCACTCGGCGTCTGATTTGTATCCCTCGCGCATGCCGCGAAAAAATGCCCGTATTAGTAACACAGAACACGCGATGTGCGAGGGATACAAATCAGACATCAGACGCCAAGTGAGCGAACTGTATCTTTAGCTATAAACTGTGCCGCAGTGTACAGTCAACGACCTACTATTATACGCGCCTTCGTTCTGTTCAGGTTCAGAAGGTCAGCCGTCATCAGGGTCTGCTTTGGGTGCCCTACCATGACTTTGCTGTGTATTTGCCCGACAGTTTGATCCCAATATTGTTTGTGTCTTCTTTTTATCCACTCATCAATCAAAGTCCTGCATCGGTTTTTGCTAATCCCATGCACAGGTTCTGGCCCTGAAGGCTTATTCAGAAGTACATTGATCGAGTGGTGGGTCATTTTCATATATGTATTAATAAATATGTGGTCATTTTAGAGTAGCAAAAATAATACACACACAGTTCAAACTTTTTCCGAGGAACACTGATGCAAATAAAATCATTCGTGTTCCCTGTCGGGAAGGAAATCGACTGATGAGGGGGCCACCGTTTTCTGCAAATGCCTCAAAGAAAAGTCAGCAATATTTAAATGTTGTGTTTACTTTTTTATTTGTGCCCTTAATAACATGTAGAGTGCATTCACTATTGAGACAGCATGTTTGTCCTTCCCCCACATAATGAACAGTTCCTCTCGAAGATGTCCGAAGCGAAGCTATTACGAGAAATTCCATATAGGCGTACCAAATGATTTAGTAAAAGCGAAATTGTAGGGGGGTCGATATGGCTCTTCAGCCTCTCCGTACCTCGACCTGTAAGGTCTTTTGTACATTACCCTTCATTTATTCAAGGCCCGGGATTACGAGATTCCTTGTGAAGCGTGTCAGTTCCCTGGGAGCTAAGTTCCTGATGTCTGAGGGCGTAAGTGAAACCCCTTCGAGGAACTTGAGCCTTTTGCAAAACAGGTGTTCTGCAGTTACAGCGAAGTTCTCGCAGTAACGGCACAGTTCACTGTCTGATCTATTCATTTTTTTGAGGTGATCGATACCTCAGAGGACAATGTCCAATGAGCAGTTCCGTTACCAGTTTGAAGTCTTTCTTGTCCAACTCGAGAAGCTGTTCAGCTTTCTTTGGCAATGGGCTCAGAAGCCTTTTCGCTTGCCCTGCCCTGGAACCTTATTCCAGTGGGTTTTAATTTGGTCAGCCTCCCAGCGCCGAGTCTCTTCGTTTATGTGGGCTTTGGAGAGACCACAAAAGGATTCCGTGCCAGAAAAGTGAGTGTTTGCGCCTTACTTGGCAAGGCTGTCTGCTTTTTCATTGCCTTTGATTTCCTTGTGACCTGGTACCCACATCAGAAAAACCTGATTGTTCGTAAGGAGAGTTTGCAGTCCCAAGTCAGTCTAGACTCACAAGTTTGTGACTTTAGAACTGTTAGTGCTGCTTGGCTGTCTGATAGGATATAGATCTTTGTCCCCCTGAAGCCTCTTTCAGGGCATTCCTGGGCGCAAATTTCTATAGCATGGGTTTCTGCTTGAAAAATGGTTGGGATTTTGAGAGCCAAAAATTAGGATGCGTTTCTCGCACTCCAGCCCTTTCGTTCATTATGGAACCATCAGTATGCCATACTGATGCATTCCTCTCTAGTTGAGGCCCGTTCGTTGTGAATATATGGTGGTTGTTTATAACCACTTCATAATTCACTTCAAAGTCGTGCCTAGCTGGCATAATATCTGATGGCTTGTACCTGGATTCTAGGGGAATATTTTCCAGAATCATCAGATGTCCAATCAGATTTCCAGCCTTCAAGTTTGACGCCTGGTGCAGTCTGACGGCACTTTGTGCCGCTTCTTTCATTACACACAAGTGCAGTGGCTGAAGATTCAGCATTACCTCTATCGCTGCAGTGGGGAATCGCCCCTGTGATTCCCAGACAAGCGAGTAAAAGCGATACACAAGACGTATCATGAATTTGATAGAATTCGCCATAATTTATTTTTCCGCTATTGAAAAGTATTTACCCCAGGGCATTTTTGCAAGGTAACTTTAAATAAAATTTAATAAACTACACTAGATATCCACTTATTAACCTAAAAAAACGTAACCTTTCAACCGCTGCATGTCATGGCACTGCTACACACGCTGACAATCGTGCCTACTCCATAGAATTGTAATTATAATATGTCAGTATATTATAATTACAATTCTATGGTCTACTCGTGTTTTCCCCCTCTCTACCTACCATTGTGCTATCTCAATAGTGATTTCACTTATAACATTAATCGTGGAAATAATATAAGTCATATAGCGGAAATATAAACTTAAAAAGCTGGATTTATAGTTAGACAGACTGTAACGTAGACGCACTGTATACGTAACAAACGGACTGTAAAATATTATTGAATTTATTAATCGACGGATCGGAATTTTTGCGCATGGGTAGAAGTGATAGTGATATTCAACATAACCTACACATTATACGAATCATAAACAGCCTGTGTTGGTTTGGATTTGTATTATATTCTTAATATTTATCTATGCTTCGTTTTCTGTGTCACAATGGATTATGAAATACATGAAGGTATGCTTCTTGGTGCCGTGGGACTGTTGTTGTGTGCAGTAGCATTGAGAAAGTGTCGACAACCTCGAAGAACAATAATTAATAGAAAAGTAATAGAAAAGTAGATAATGCCTATAATAATTTTTTAAAGATGAAGACTGCTGATCCAGATCAATTTTTTAAGTATACGTGAATGACTGTTCCAGTATTTAATGAATAATTACGTCTTGTAAAAAACATAACACATAATTCTTTATTTTGATTGGTCGGACGCAAGAAACGTAGTGTAAAAGAGGAAAGTTGGCCAACTCTTCCGTTCCAGTCCGTTTCACTTACGTTACGTCATGCGTTTAAGTTCATTTATAAACAAGAGTACATAAAATCTATAGTTGATCTTTTTGCAGTGCGTCTACGTTTACAGTCCGTCTAACTATAAATCCAGCTTAGTTCAGTTTTTTACCAAGTTGTTGGTGGTACAACATATTTTTAGCCCCTGGCAACACTGTAAGAATTGATTAGTGTCAGGTACGTCAGCCGTCAGTTGTCAGTCTCATTTATCATCATCTTTTTCAAAATATTTGGATGGAAATGTAGGAAGAATGATGTGAATAAATTGGAAATAAAGTAAGTTATTTTCTGTTCATGTAGCATTTTTGTTAACCGAGTATATTTTCAGATTTAATTACAAAACGTAGGATGGGTAAGTATTCCAGTGACTCAGATAATGAGAAACGCGGGAGTAAAAACTCGAGCAAAAGTAGTAGAAGCAGACGTAGGTAAGCCTGAAGAAGTACTTGATCAGAAGTTAGCAAATGTGTTAAGTTCAAAATGCAGAATTAGTACTGTCCGTAGATCATCGTCTTCAGATTCGGTCGACTCCAGAAGCAAGCGAAGGAGGGACAAGAAATCAAGTCGCAGGTCAAGAAGTCGAAGCAGGGATAGATTTGGTAGAACAAGGTGGGTGGCTTTCTAAGATGTACTGGGAAAAAATGCAGTTTAGGGAGAATCCATAGATTTGTAAAAAAATAAAAAAAATTGTAAATAAATAAGCCTTCCTAACCCCAAAAAAACCCGGCGATCAGTCAAGAACATGCCGTTTGGAGGAACTATCGTATTTTCGCTATCTGAATACAAATCTGAAGTCAAAATGTGGCACTCTCAAATGCTTTCCGAGATACAAGCTTTCAGAATTACAAAAGGCCTTATTTTTCAGCGCAATTTTTGGCAACTGAAAACACCATTCGTTAACAAAAGACCACACACACACACCCTTATTAGTGACTTTATGGAAAAACTCAATTTGCTTGATGCTCATCAATTTGGATTTAGAAAAATACTGTAAACAGATGTAGATGCTGTAAACAGATTAGCCAATAACATTCTCGAAGCTTTTGAAAATAAACAATCATGCTCAACAATATTTACTGATCTGTCAAAGGTTTTTGATTGTGCCTATCATGAAAGACTACTAGATAAACTGGAATGGTATGGAACGAGAGATGTTTCTAAAAACCTTATTCAATTCTATCTCGATAATAGAACCAAAAGTCAGGAATGTGTTATTAAAAGAGGCATACCACAGGGATCCATATTGGGGCCTTTCTTGTTTTTAACTTATGCCAATGGCCTACCCTCACATATGTTGCTGAAACGAGAATTGCTGACCATATTATATGCTGATCTTTCTTTATATGGAATTGATTACTGATATTGATGATATTTCTGCAGGCATTACTGCTCATGCAAAACAATGGTTTGACCACAATGAGTTATTTTTTAACGAAAACAGAGACATATATTCATCGTACTTTTCCCAGGCAAAATCTGTAAAATTTTTGGGACTAAATCTTGACCCATCTCTTACCTGGGTTGCACACATTAGCATAATCTGTGGTAAACTAGGAAAATCAGTTTCTGCCATTCAGCATATAGCAGTGACTGTGAGCCAGGAAGTGGCTTTAACAACAAACTACGCAATATTTCACTCAGTAATGAGCTATGGGATACTATGCTGGTGAAATGCCAGTTCTACACACTTACAAGCGTTCACATTACAAAAGTGGCAGCGCAAAAGTTGGTTATACTGAACACTAAACCACTGTTTCAAAATCTTGGTATTATGACATTGTTTTCTAAAATTGCCTATGAAAACATCACACACGTTAAAAAAAACTTACACATTTCAAAACTCATTCAAATATTCATGCCTATAATACCCGGAACGGACATAATCTTGTGCCTCCTATGAAGAGATTAGAAAAAAGTAAATCAATAGGTATTCTATTCAATTCTCTTCCTACGGAAATTAGAGAACCCTTTCAAAAAAACATTAAAAAAGATCTTCAACAAAATGTGCCTTTATGAAATTAATGATTTCAGTGGGTTACTTGAAGACTCACTTGCAGGCTACTAGTATTCCTATAAGTTGATTTTATGTTACTGTTTTTATTTTGGTTGATTTTATGCTACTGATGTGTTAATATGTAGTTTTATTGTATTTTTTTATATATATTATTGTATGTATGACTTGTCCAAGAGGAACTTATTATAGATGCTATATATTCTATTCACGTGTTTTAGCACTTTTTGTAAAAAAAACTGCCGTTTTCTGAAATATTCACTTTTGTAAATACATAGCACGATTCTTACTTTTACCCATCAAAGCATAGTAATTTTTATATTTAGGATGTTGATTGCCTTAACTCGACAGTAAAAAGTCAAATGATATAATAGCTCCATTTTGTTAACCCCCCAGCTCTAGTTTACAGCCCAAGACACGGCTTCGGCGTGGATATTTTGAAGACGGGGCGTAGTCTGCAGAAAAACGAACCTGGTCAATATCTTACGTTAAAGAAGGGAACACAACTTAACTTGGCTAACCTTGCTATTGAAGTTGAATGCAAGCCAACCAACCTCACGAAGTAACGCTTTGCTCCGCTCGCAGACACTTCGTTAGCAGTGACTTTTCTTGTTTTTTCCGAATTATTATTGAGGCACAATAGTGACAATCAGTCGCTAGATGCAAGTATATGGCTACATCACCGAATTGAAACTACATGATTGGCTGTTTCCAATCAAAAGGGGACATTTTTTGAAATTGAATAATTTTTTCAAAATACTTAATTGCCAATATTTTTTTTACTTTCAAGCTTTCAGAGAAATAAACCGTCACATAAACCAAAAATTTTGGTGATATGCGAATTCTTCCTAAACTGCATTTTTACCATGTACTGAGGTTCTGTGTATTTCTCCAAGCAATAATTGAATTTTATTCCCAGGAGATCTAGAAGTAGAAGCTCGTCCAATTATCGCTCCTCCAAATCCAAATCTCATCGATCAGATTCTAGAGATAGATACAGAGACCGGCACCGTAGATCAAAATCCAAGGATAGATACAGGTCCCGCCGTTCAGGATCTAAATCGTACATAAAAGAGTTTGTCAGCAAACCTAAGAAAAGTTCAAGCTCCAGTTCCAGCTCAGACAGTTGCGAGCAAAGCAGCACGAGCAAAAGTAAAAGTTCCAGAGTGAAAAAAGAGGTTGTGAGCGTGAAGGAGAGAATTCCTAAAAATGGGAAAGGCTCACCAGATTGTGTCATTGTGGATAATACTGTTCTGAATGAAATAAACGAAGATACATTCACTCCAAAGCAGTTCAGTTCGACTAAATCAAAGAAAGTACCAGATAATATAGTTATAGATTTGAGGAAAAATACTATCAAAGTACCTGAGGTTGAGCAATTGGAGCCTGATAGTATATTCCATCATAGTGTAAGTTTCATTTTTGTGAAGATTAAAATGTTTCTAGTAAGATCCCGTTTTGGTAATAGAAAAGAATTGTTATACCCTTTAACTAATCTTGATCAGTACTAGTAATGAAAACAAATATTGGCCTCAAAATTTTATGAAGGAATTTTGAAGTTATATGCAAATATATACTTAGTGCTTCAAATTATAATTTTCAAAGAACTCTTCTAGACCGTTTTGGCAAATTTATAGCCACCACTATCATTCGTCATTCAGGAGAAATTACTAGTAGTTTTTAATAAGACTTTTACGGAGAATATATGGAAATTGAAGGAAATTTTTAATTTCTCCTTTTTAAAAATAGCACAAGCACATACATCGGCAAATCAAAACACTTCTTGTTGTGAACTGCAAATTTATTGGTGCCGAGATCTAATTTCTTATCCCCAATCAATAAATTGTTTATTGAAGTGTCTGATTGATTAAGCTAAAAATGCAAAATAAAATAGTTTTAGATGCAACAGATGTCTTCGGAGAAAAACTTAAAAATAGTATGTTCCTCACACCTACTTCAGATCAGAAAGTATTCAGAACTATATTGAGTCTCAAATTGAAAAAATCACCAGGTTATGATGGTATCCTCTCTGAGACTTTGTGAGGAATTGCCTTCGAAATTACTTTTTCTCTAACTTTCATAATCAATAAATGTTTTGATTGGGGAATTTTTCCTCATATTCTCAAAGTAGGTATCAAGCTTCTTTTCAAAAATGGTAGCAAATGCAAATTAGATAACTATAGACCAATTTCATCAATATCAAATTCAACCAGAATAATAGAATAACTGATTGAGTTAAGAATGGTTGAGTTCCTCAATAAATATAAAATAATTTCAAATCATCAATATGGTTTTAGAGAGGGAAAGTCGACAGAAGATGCAATAATGGAATTAACATCTGATATATATATATATATATATATATATATATATGTCAGATGTTAATTCCATTATTGCATCTTCTGTCGACTTCTGTGTATATATATATATATGTATATATATATATACACATATATATATATATACATATACACACAAAACTAGGGATATTGGGGTGAGCAGCAATGAAAAAGAAAACTCTTTAAGTTTATCCAAGCTTTCGGAAATGTTTATTTCCATCATCAGGGAAACTACAATAGATGAAAAAACCTCGGAAAAAACCAATAGTAATACATATTCAAGTGCGAAACATTATGCTACTTACAACTTTGTTGAGGTTGGTTTCAATGATGTTAAACATATTCATCTAACACTGTGATACAAAAGAAAAAACGTAGATCAAGGAATGAAACGAAGTTCAAAGTTAATACAAACACATTAACATTGTTTAAAATTATATAAACATGAAGGTGTACTCTATGTGGTGTGACAAGTGAAACTGACATATTAGGAATAAATCCCTCTCTCTCTCTCTCTCTCTCTCTCATTTCAATTTTTGGTCCTTCTGCTTCCACTCGGCGCAATATGGACATACCCTCTTGCGAGAAATCCGTTCTCATACAGCCTCTAACCGGCGTAGACAAGATGGTTATATCGAGGGATTGAATCTTTTGACTTGCTCTTGGCAATACTGCATCCCATATTTATTTTTGCAAGGCACGTCTATGAAGGCGGGACTCTCACAAACATAGAATGTATCATTCACACAGTATTCTGGGTAGGCCTTGTTACTAATTCCATATGCCACCTAGGAGCAGCATTGTTAATTTGAACGCAATAGCGAATCGTCGAAAGACATCCTGAGCCCAGCTACGAAATTTATAATTTAATTGCCACTATTAAATTAAAAATCTCTGCCCTGGCTGAGAATCGAATATTATTTGATATTACATTGTTATCTAAAGACAATAAATAAGAGTAGATCTCACTCAAATGGTTAATATCTGTTTGTTATTGATGCAATTGTTTTCTTGGGAAATGAAAGCCATTTCTAAGAATGTTCTCTTTGATGTATGTGACTCTGTCGCTAGCACTTTCACTGAATCTTAATTCATCTGGTGGTCAAATTTATTTACATGTTCTGCCAGAGCACATCTCTCAGGATGCAATCTGCACTCACTTTTATGACAAATTATTTTGTTCGATAATGATATTTGCATTTGACCAATACATTGTTTATTATATATATATATATATATATATACAAATGCATATTTGTCGACCTCTCTAAAGCTTTTGATACAGTTTGTCATACACCTCTGTTAAAGAAGTTAGAACGCTATGGTTTCAGAGGAAGCATTTATTGAAAAGTTATTCATCAAATCGCCTACAGAAAGTAAAAATAAACGAAATCATCAGTGACTCCAGGACTGTGACCTGTGGAGTTCCACAGGGAACTATACCACTCTTCTTGATTTACATAAACAGCTTACTACAAATAGAAATGTAAGGAAAAATTATAAGTTTTGCTGTTGATACTGCCATTTTGAACATAAAACATGGGTTGGTTTCAAAGAAAATGCTGATTCGGATTTCATTTCAGAAGAAAAATGGTTTCAGCTAAATAAACTGACATTAAACTGTGAAAAAAACAAATACCTACCGTTTGCAAGCTATGCAAATGGACTCCCACATATGGGATCTCTGAATATATCATGTAATTCCGGTAGCTGAATCCATCAAATATCTCGGAATAGTTCTTGATCGAAATTTGAGATGGGACCCGCAAATAAAGTACGTAATAAGGAAAATCAAAGGATTACTTCCAAGATTCGCTCACTTAAGGAACTTCTGACATGTCAAATGTCTCAAAATTATATATTATTCATTAGTCTAATCACAACTGTCATATGGTATCATAGGATGGGGCGGAGCTGCTGTCTAGATAATCAGGATCAGAAATGCTTTATTGTCATAAAAACATTAATTTTGTTGTCAAAGCTACTTAAACCTAAGATAAAAGTTACTACATAGACATTCTTAAAAGATAAGCTCCAAGTTCTTAATAATAGGGATCATCAAAATAATATATAATGGAGAGAAAACTTACTCGACTGTGAATCTATATAGAGAAGCAGAGATTCTTGACGCCAGAAAACTTTTTTGCATTACACTTTTATTAAATGTATTTAAGGTAGTTCCGCCACAAGACAGTTGAATTAGGAAATTATTTTCGACAGAATCGAAAAAATTTCAAAGGACTTTTTGATTTGAAACGCAAAGAAAATTTTTTTTTTTCAAGGGGGCCCTTGCCCCCCCAATCGACTCTAGAAAATTTCTTCGTTATAGAAAGTCGGCGGACTCAAAAAAATTTATGTCCCCGAAAAGCGCAGCCAAAAAACCCCCCCTCCCCACCTCACTAAAAATCATACGTCATGGGAAAAAATTATCGTTTTTCTATAAAACTTTAATGGACTTTTTTGTAGTACTCTTTTTAAACTTTTTTTTTTGGGGGGGAAGGGGGATATCGTTAAAATCGCGTTCAGACCCTCAAATGGTCCCCCGTCCTTCTTTAAAAAGTCCCCTGGCACAATACGCATTTCTCTGCGACCCCCCCCTTTAAGCTGTGCGCTTCCCCGTGGACTATTTTGAATAACGAGAGTAGTTTTGATTATATCTGTCAAACTAGATGGTCAATCACTTTGATTTTTTTTCACAATATCTGTGATATCCTGCTCTAGCTCCTCCTCGTTTTTCATAAATGTCTTAATTTTAGTACTAACGGTAGAATTAATAATGTGATGTTTGCCTATGCATGTTCCATATGTTACGTGTTAATTGAGTCAACTTCAATTATATATATCTCGGGTTCGGGATGGTGAAACTTGTTATAATTTTATAGAGGTGTTGTTCACATGTTAAACAATACGTATGCCAAATTTTAATAATTTCCTAATTCAACTGTACTACTCCATTCAACCTGTCAATCACTGTTATTCAACAAGAGAAAAATGAAATAGGATCACAATACCGAGGAATGAGAAAACTATTGGACAACGTTGTAGTCTTTATGGCACGACAAGAACTCAATTGACCTTCACAGTTAAATTGCTTCACAGTAAAATTTCTCGTGATATCTTGACTATGAAAGAAGAGTGTAACTCAAATATGCTTTCCTTCAATATAACCAAAACAAACCTATTGTCATTCCATTGTAGTATAACAGACATTCCTTTAGGAAATAAGGTAATCTCATCCTACACCTCAAATAAGTTTTTAGGTATTCATATTGACAGTGATCTCAGCTTTCAAAACCATGTTGTTATTCTTAGTAAAAGGCTGTCTTCGGGATGCTATGCTCTGCGTGTAGTATCTAATGACCTGGGAATGGCAACTGCAAAAATAGTATATCATGCCCTATTCGAGTCACATGCCAGGTATGGCATAGCTTTTTGGGGCACTTGCAATACTCAACATTTTAAAATGATCTTCACTCTGCAAAAGCGTGCTGTGCGATATCTTTGCAAAGTTGGGCCTAGAGTCTCTTGCAAAGAATAGAAAATCCTTACACTTGCTTCGCTTTTCATTCTCGAAACGGCATGTTTAATACATAAAAACAAATCATTTTGTGACATAATTAATGGATCCACCAGCCAAAATAACAACTTGAGACTTCCCATTCCCTCTTCAAATTTAATTAAAAAATCTATGGTATATAATGCTGTCTTATTATATAACAATCTTCCAGCTTCAATCAAAACTACTGATTCAATTATTTTATTCAGGAAATCGTTAAAAAAACTGCTAAATGAGCGGGCTTTTTATGATTGAGGAATTCCTCGATGAAAAGATGAGATGTTGATATATGTACAACATGTGTATGGCGTGTATTGTCATTAATTATTACTTCTCCATACTACATCTGCCCATTGTAATGATTTTTCATTAACTTGTGATCGTGATTGTAACTTATGTAGGAACTAGTCAATTCAATTCAGATAACATATTTTATTTTTAAACACTTTTACTTATTTTATTCGTCTTTCTTTCATTTTATATTACCGGGACTGTGATACCTGTATTACTCAAATGTTTTTCTTTTTTCTAAATCTAGTCTAAGTAAATTTTTAATGTGTCTGCATGTATACCGGGTGACACAGGATATCGGGCCACCCCTGTAACTTCTGCATTCGTGAACGGATTTTTCTGGAATTTGATACAGTTATATAAGCAACCAATTCGGATTTGATCACATTACAATCCAATATGGCGGACTTCCGGTTTTTCTGGAAATGCCAGTAACTTTGTTTTTTCAAATTCAAGTTCAACAGGTCAAAACAAGTCCAAACCTTATGTCAAATGTCATTTTTATAAACAATTGAAATTAAAATTGTTTTTTTATTTTACCTCGTGGATAAATGAGATTTGGTTGAAGCTATTCACAATGAGTCGCAAATAACAGAAAAACTTAATTTTTTCTGAAAAATTATTTTTTGTGTCACTGGTTAATCAATTCAGTCACATCACATTTTGATCAAAAATTCATTTTTTTCAAATGAAACCCCTATGGGCCACCTACCTTCTCTCTAGAACATTCATTAAGGAAAAAAATTACATATCATTTTTGTATTTCGGTGCAGTAACAAATTGTATAAATTAAAAAATCTACAACTAGTTCATGAGTGTTCTGGCAGTTCGAGTAATTTTTCAACTTAGTAAGCTGTGGAAAACAACATTTCTGAATCTTGTCAACTAATTGTGTAAGTTATACTTATAAGCACGATAATGGTGTTTTTTTTTTAATTTTTTAGCGTTTTCTCGACTGACATTGCATTGGTATTCCAATTACCGCTTCAAAATCAACATAAGCAAAACATTCATTTCTGCCTCCTCACTTACGATCATCTTCTCCATTGTTGGGTTCTTTTCGGAATCTTCTCTCCACATTTTTGAAAAAGGTTCTTTGTGGGTGTCTTCTGTGTGGGTATCGTTCAGCGTATAACTGACAAGCGGCGACAATGTTTTCAAGACATTCTCCGTAAATTAATAACATATCAACCTGTTCACTTCTTGTGAACCTATAATTTTGATTTTACATTTCTACTAAACTAATTCCCGGAAGTTAACTAATTTTCGAGAGTTGAGATGAAAGATGACAGCTAAACACAATTAGTGGACAAGATTCAGAAATTTTGTTTTCCACAGCTTACTAAGTTGAAAAATTATTCGAACTGCAAGGAAACTCATGAACTAGTTGTAGATTTTTGAATGTATACAATTTGTTACTGCACCGAAATACAAAAATGATATGTAATTTTTTTCCTTAATGAATGTTCTAGAGAGACAGGTAGGTGGCTCATAGGGGTTTTATTTGAAAAAAAATTCTTAAAAATAGCCTTGACCAAATCTCATTTATCCACGAGGTAAAATAAAAAAAACAATTTTAATTTCAATTGTTTAAAAAAAATTACATTTGACATAAGGTTTGGACTTGTTTTGACCTGTTGAACTTGAATATGTAAAAATATACAGGGTGTTACATTTAAAAGTCCGCCATATTGGATTGTAATGTGATCAAATCCGAAATGGTTGCTTATATAACTGTACCGAATTTCAGAAAAATCCGTTCACGAATGCAGAAGTTTCAGGGGTGGCCCGATATCCTGTGTCACCCAGTATACACAATTATTTTCAAAACATGTTTAAAGGTATACCTAGGATACTATAGTTTTTAATGCTTTTTTACTTAAATTATTTCAAGTGTTTTTTTTTTAAACTTCGAGATTTTATCCACTCATTATGTGTGAGTATTTAGCTATTTTAACGCTTTGTCAATAAGATTTATTTTCTTCAGACAATAAAGTATATTTTGATTTGATATGTATGACCAAACTTATTTACATCATTACCAGAAAGCATAAAGAAAATAAACAAATACCAAGTTTTCAAATCAAAGGTGAAATCATGGATGCTTACCAATGAGATATCGTGTTTTTCTGAAATATTTTAAAATGCCCCGAATCATTGCATTTGTATTTTAGCATTTACATACAGTATGTGAACACCCAAATGTGAAAATTCTGCGACAATTTCTGATTATGAAAATTCCTTATACTTTATTAAAACATTTTAACATTAATTTTATTTATACTAGTATCATTGTTTGAGTTATTTATACTTGTTTCATTGCTTTTTAACTGACGAAACCAAAAAGGAGGAGGTTCGCTAGTCGACGCGTATTTTTTTTTATGTATGATCACGCATAACTTTTTACTGAGACATCCGATTCCGATAATCCTTTTTTCAGTGGATAGGGTGTACTTCGAAGTTGGTCCCATTTGAATTTAAAAGATGAAATCCACCCCTAAAGGGTAGCAAAATGAGGGATATTGATCACTCACCCTCTGAATTCTGGTCCGTTAACCGATTCTATCAGGCATAACTTTGTACTGGGTTCTTCGATTTGGATTATTCTTTTTTTATTAGATAGGGTATACCTCATAATTGATCATATTTGGATTTCGAATGGAATTATCCACCCTTACGGGTAGAAAAATAGGGAATAATTGATTTTTCACTTGTGAACATTTGGCACACATATGTAGTTGACAATGACAGATCGCTAATGTCATTATTTTTGTTCTCCTACATCCGGTTACAATAATTATATTCTATGAGAGGATGGAATGATATACAAAGTAATGAAATAAACCAACCAGAACAACAAAAATAATTTATATTACAACAAATAGTAAAAGTAGATAATCATTTTATTTAACTGGTAATAGTTGAAGTAAGGTGGGTAAGTAAGTATTTTGGAAGTAATCAAAAAACAAGTAGGTAGTAATTAGTAGATTTCAGCCACAAAAATTGAAAATAATAACTTTTACTAAAATAATTGACGAAATAAGAACTGAAAGTAAAATAAAGGAACCTTCTTAGTTCAATAACTAAGCTCTAAACTAATGTAGTAACTAATTTGATCGGCCAAACAAACAATCAACGAAGATCATTAAATTACTTCAAAAAAATTATCAGAATGTCAACGCGCAACTCGATGCCATCAATTTACGCCTTATCTAATTCATTTGCTTGTTTGTTTGGCGCCGACTCAAAATTAGTTACTTACATTAGTTCAGGAGCTTAGTTATTGAGACTAAGAAGGTTCATTTTATTTTTTACTTTTCAGTTCCGTATTTCGTCAGTTTAATTTTTTGTTAAAAAGTTATATGTATATCTGTTAATTGCTTTTATTTAGACTTGTTTGGTTTATGTGGTTTATTTATTTATTTATTATGCTCATATACTCTTTTTACGAATTTATTTCACATATAAGCAGTATTCAATAAGGCTTATGTGAATTTTTCTGTTTATTTACTAAATCACACATTTCTTTATATTCCTAGTATTTGTAAATCGCAAATTGTAAATAAACATTATTATTGATTATTGGGAGTGATCCGAAAATCATCTTTAGGTTGATAGCTCTAAAAGAATCATTAGAAAGCAAAGCCAACTTCAAGTTGCTTTTTCCTTTGTCATTATCAAACCTTTTCTCTGTAATGGTGACATATCTTGTCTCCTTCACTGACTTACATCAGTGGTCATCACATGTTTTTCTATTTTGTTCATAAAGCTGCACTGTTTATTTTGCGTGTTACTGCTGTGGGCAGTAGAAACCTAAAATAACCTTAGATATTTCTGATTTCAGCTGTTTTTGAATGAAGAAGCTAGGATGGAAAAGTGGGTCAAGGATTTATACTCCTTCAGACAGAAGGCTCTGCAACCAAGTGTTAAAAACTAATAAGTGAAGAAGAAAAATAAAATTGAATTTTTCTTTTACCCTTCAATACCATTAGTTCTAAGTGTGATTTTCATATTCAAGCCTGAAACTATATTAGAACTATGTGATCTTCAGACCTGCCCTTACTGTTATGGAACAGATATGTGCAAATATGTGAAGGAAAATAAAATAACTTTCCAGTTTGATAGTGTTTCAGACTTTGTTTATAATGTCTTCAGCGTTAAGAACGTATATTTTGCCTGTTACAAGGATCAAAAAGTTGTGTTGAAAAAACTAGCTCACCAAAGTGAATTTGAACAGATAAAATTAGTGAATTATAGTTTAGATTTATTGAAAGGTGCTCTGATTGGCCAAAAAGATTATCATCCACCATTTTGTATTTGTGATGATGAAACTTTCAACTTTTTCTTGAAGAGTGTTGAATATATTGATGTTCAACAACTTTATACCATTTTGAGTGTTAACGTTGAACCCATTTTGCTTCAACTCTTCAGTGTCAAAGAAAACTTCCCATTACCCCATTTTTATGGCTTTTGTGGTAGATTGGCAATAGAGGAAAATTGTGGGGAGCCTTTGAATAATATAGAAAACCACTCATGGTTCGACAGAGCTTACGTTGCCTACCAAATATTACAAGCAGCTAAGAATTTCACTGAAAGCCATAGCTCTTTTCGACTGTATTTGACAGATATATCGCCAGACAATATCGTCGTGGGAAGAGACCTGAAAGTCAGTTTTATCGATTTGGAGAATGCAGTCTTGAGACTGAAGACCAAAGGAAGTTCCCTTCACACATACTCACATTACACAAAGCACCTTGAGGACTCCTATTATTATTCTCAGTCTTCACTATGTGACCATCACATTAGTGATCATAACATATATGGAGTATGTATGGTAAGTTTTTTCATTACTTTTTTATTTTGTGTTCTGTTGATAATATTCCATTGGTATTAAGAATTTTTCATGTTGTACGAGTGGTATACAATTCTAGGTATTTTTTTGATAAAAAGATGTTGGGTCTTTTAAAACTCAAAATGAATAATATGAATATGAGCTAGGAATAAAGTTTCCTAATTTTCAAATT
Source organism: Gonioctena quinquepunctata (assembly GCA_018342105.1). Classification (NCBI taxonomy): domain Eukaryota; kingdom Metazoa; phylum Arthropoda; class Insecta; order Coleoptera; family Chrysomelidae; genus Gonioctena; species Gonioctena quinquepunctata. The sequence continues at coordinate 5,244 of JAFIRS010007230.1, read as the reverse complement.
CACCAAATAATTTTTTTTTCAAACCTGTGTGATGTGGAATCTATACTATGTAACAAGTTAATTATGTAATAGAATGCCCAGGCTATTCAGTGAAGAGCGGTGTGAAGTTCTTTGGACCGCCTTGCTAGTTTCAAATTTATTTATGTTTCAAGCAAAGGTTTTAAGAAATTGTAAATTTGAATGGACGCCAGAATTTTTTGTTTAATTAGGATAAAAATTCAAACTTACTAGCCAATAATAATTGCAAATCAAATAATGTTTCCTTCTGTAAATCGCTACAACAATAAAACAAATGCGAAATTTATATTAGTCTATTAACAAATATGTACAAGAGTTTCTGCTGTATATCAAATATGTACAAAAGTTTCTGCTGTATGACAATTTTGAGTTTCCAATCAATCAAATATGCTTTATTGTCCGAAGAAACAATTCTTATCGACAAAGTCATTGTAGAGGTGCTAAAAGTTGAAACTTTAAACCTAAAATTAAGTAATAAAAATAGAAAAAACACTAAAAATGCTAAAAACGGTAGTGATACAAGCGTTTTAAAATTTGTATAGGTAAAATGTACAAGCACAAATGTTAACTAGTATGACATTTAAGTAAAATGATAAGCAGGTACAACCACATGATGCAAAAATATTAAAATTGATACTCAAAATAAGGAGAAAAGCATATTTTAGTGCTGACGAAAAGGTTCACTATTAAAAAATTCTTCTGTATTGTAGAATGGATGGATAAGAAGCAATTATTTTACAATTTTTTTAAATAATCCAAGAGATTCAATTTCCCTTAAGTGTATTAGTAACTGGTTATTCATTTTTAGACCGTTATAAATAAGAGAATCCTTAACAAGATTGTTTTTAGGAATAGGTAAGGATAATCTCAATTTTTGCGAGGATCGTGTGTTATGGTATGAGGGCAGTGCATTATATTTGTGGCGATTCTTGTGTATAAGGCAGGTAGTTTCTAGAATGAAGATAGAAGTAACTGTGAGGATTCTATGATTTTTTAATAGATCTCTGCAAGAATCACGCTTTTTCACTTTACAGAGGGCCCTAATGGCTCTTTTTTGTACAACCTGCACCATTTGTAGTAGTTGTTTGCTGCACACTCCCCAGAAGGCTATGCCATAGTCCAGGTGGGACTCAATAAGGGCAAAGTAAGCAGATTTAGCAGCTGTAAAACCCAATTCATGTGATATTATCCTGATCGCGTAGCAACCTGATGACAATTTTTTGCACAACTTCGTGACATGGTCATTGAATTGTAATTTATGATCAATATTCAGTCCGAGAAATTTAGTGAGAGAAACATTTTCAATGTTATGAAGGCCTAGGCTCAAAGAATATTGTTTAGGGTTGCTGAACCTGTCGGTTTTATCGACGACAATGTACCTCTGATTGAGCGGAGTTGTGTAGCTCGTGAGCTAGACTTAGCATAGTCATGTGGCTCAATCAGGGGTACCCAAAGGCTGCTGAGCCCACGATCAGGTTGAACAGACAAGCATCAGCTTCTTGTCCATGGAATGATTGTTCTCAGCAATACGACATGAAAAACAATATTGTTTGTGTCAGCATTTGTTTTAACTAAAATATTCCACTTCTTGGAATTTGGGATTTCTCAGTACACTCTTCAAGACGCGGTTGTTACAGTTCGAGTATAATCTTATTAAGTGATGTTTGCTTAAAATTATTTGAACATACAAATCCCGCTTGTGCTGAGATTTGTCGTTAATATTCAATACGGAAAATTTAAGATTCAAGATTAAATTTTGATTTAGATAAAATTGATCTTTGCTCTATATAAAAAAAAGGAAGGTTGTTCTGATCTTGATCAGCCAAGACTATGTTTTACAAAGAATGAAAATCAGAATTCAGCACAATTAAGTTTGAAGAATTTGATATCTGAAAATGACTTCAATTGCAATGATATTCAGAGAAAGTGTATAAGAATTATCTTTGGCCAATCTCAAATACTTCTTCATAAAATTTTCTATAAGATGAAAGAACATTCCAAACTCCAAGGATTAAATATATACATATATGAAAAAGGAAATTGTGGCATAATGGACATATTTAAATTAAAGAAAAAAAGCATCCTCCAGCGAGACTCGAACTCGCAACCCTAAGCTTGCCGGACCTATGCTCTACCAATTGAGCTATGAAGGCTATACGAAATCGACACACACTCGTGAACACTTTACTTCATTCAATTTAATGCGATGTTGGGAATTGAAATAGAAAAATCAAAGCTACTTATCAGTGGCCTGAGACCCGGTACCTATTCACCCAAACATCATCGTCGAAGTGACGATTTCAGTAGAAGATCCAGGAAGATGATCTCCAACCACTGGTAAGATTTTAGCCAAATATAAGTTGTGAAGTGGGGAATTGTTGTCCGTGAGAAATTATGAAAAAGGAAATTGTGGCATAATGGACATATTTAAATTAAAGAAAAAAAGCATCCTCCAGCGAGACTCGAACTCGCAACCCTAAGCTTGCCGGACCTATGCTCTACCAATTGAGCTATGAAGGCTATATGAAATCGACACACACTCGTGAACACTTTACTTCCTTCAATTTAATGCGATGTTGGGAATTGAAATAGAAAATCAACGTACTTATCAGTGGCCGTCGAGACCGGTACCTATTCACCCAAACATCATCGTCGAAGTGACGATTTCAGTAGAAGATCCAGGAAGATGATCTCCAACCACTGGTAAGATTTTAGCCAAATATAAGTTGTGAAGTGGGGAATTGTTGTCCGTGAGAAATTATGAAAAGGAAATTGTGGCATAATGGACATATTTAAATTAAAGAAAAAGCATCCTCCAGCGAGACTCGAACTCGCAACCCTAAGCTTGCCGGACCTATGCTCTACCAATTGAGCTATGAAGGCTATACGAAATCGACACACACTCGTGAACACTCTACTTCCTTCAATTTAATGCGATGTTGGGAAAATGAAATAGAAAAATCAAACGTACTTATCAGTGGCCGTCGAGACCCGGTACCTATTCACCCAAACATGCTTTTTTTCTTTAATTTAAATATGTCCATTATGCCACAATTTCCTTTTTCATAATTTCTCACGGACAACAATTCCCCACTTCACAACTTATATTTGGCTAAAATCTTACCAGTGGTTGGAGATCATCTTCCTGGATCTTTCTACGAAATCGTCACGGACGATGATGTTTGGGTGAATAATGGTCTCGACGGCCACTGATAATCGCTTGATTTTTCTATTTCATTTTCCCAACATCGCATTAAATTGAAGGAAGTAGTGTTCACGAGTGTGTTCGATTTCGTATAGCCTTCATAGCTAAGGAGCATAGGTCGGCAAGCTTTAGGGTTGCAGAGAGTCTCGCTGGAGGATGCTTTTCTTTAATTTAAATATGTCCATTATGCCACAATTTCCTTTTCATAATTTCTCACGGACAACAATTCCCCACTTCACAACTTATATTTGTAAAATCTTACCAGTGGTTGAGATCTCTTCCTGGATCTTCTACTCGAAATCGTCACTGACGATGATGTTTGGAGTGAATAGGACCGGTCTCGAGCATTGATGAGTCGTTGAATTTTCTATTTCATTTTCCAACATCGATTAAATTGAAGGAAGTAAAAGTGTTCACGAGTGTCGATTTCGTATAGCCTTCATAGCTCAAGGTGCATAGGTCCGGCAAGCTTAGGTTGCAGTTCGTCTCTGGAGGATGCTTTTTTTCTTTAATTTAAATATGTCCATTATGCCACAATTTCCTTTTTCATAATTTCTCACGGACAACAATTCTCCACTTCACAACTTATATACATATATATATATATATATATATATATATATATATAGATATATGATCGCTTCACCTAGGTCAGAAGCAAAAATCACAGCTCTGTAATAAATATCACCAAATCAGAAACTATACAAAAATACATCCCCAAGACGTACTTCTTGTGATTGACACCAAAAATCTATCCAAATACAGTGTAAGTGATACCATAATATTTGAGAAACCCTCTTTCAACCCCAATGAACCCTTGTCAGAGAAAGCAATCAAAACAGATAGACTGAACACCGATATCTTGATTCAATTCTATATATTTCATGTGATATTTATAATTCCACCTGAACTCATTTGAAAAATAAATTTGGTACTGCACTGGAATCAATTATCTGTTTGACCTAATAAATAAATTTAATCCCTGTTTACTGAGCAACGACTATTGATGAATCAAGATAACGGGACTTCATGAAGAAACATCCCACGTTCTCGTTAGAAAATATTTCAACATGACATATATTTAAAGTGGTCAAAGATATTCCTACATACCTCGATATCACACTATGACTCACTGCTTTGAAATCACTTTCGCAGAAGAAAGGAAGATGCTCTAATTCATTAGTTATTTAAACATGAACAAATTCTATTTCTTTACTCAATGGCTGACAAGCTTCAGAACACACGATCTCTCGATCAAAGTTGGATCGCTAAGGGGCGAGGATCGCTTCAACCTCTCTTAAAACCAAAAATCGTACTGTCAAATTATTTGCGCCTGATCGTCTTCTCTCAACTCTAATGACTGTTCGCCGTTAGATGGCGCTAAGATTTGCAATAGTGATTCCTAGATTGGAATTAATAAGATAACTTGAGCTACTCTTAATTATTTTGTATCTCTGAGCATATCAATAAGAAATGTAACAGATATATTGTTACAACTATTATAAAATTGTAATATTGTCTAAATCAACTTCTCAGACTAGAAACTCAAGTTTTATTTGATCAAAACCTGCAACAAAACAAAATACAGGAAAGAATATGGATTATATATTTATTACTTCAAACTGTATTTTCAGATGTGCACATTGATATACTGTGGTGGGTTACATTAAAACCACACCAATATAAATACGAAAAGTAACTGTCTGTTACCTTCTCACAACTAAACCTCTGATCCAATTGTAATGAAATTTGGCAAAGAGGTAACCTGGGACCTGGAGAAGGATATAGGCTTTTCATCCTGAATATTATTGAGGAAAGAGAATGGAGAAAGGTTTTTGTCAATTTAGTTGAAAAAATAAGCTTCTCTACATGCTCTGGCTAAACTGTTTGTTATATGTGAAAACAATGCAAAAATAACGGCCTTAAATAGTTCTACAAAAAAGTCCACGATAATATATATATATATATATACATATATATATATATATATATTTGATTTTATAACCGCTTTTATGTTAAAA
>JAFIRS010007229.1:0-27143 GCA_018342105.1 Gonioctena quinquepunctata | reverse complement strand
TCGAGAGAAGGTGTGCGCTGCAATGAAGAAGAATTATTGACGATAATTTCACATCATTTGAACAAATTTGATTTGATTTGAACAAATCAAACTGAATCATTGATTCAATGTAATCTGTCGGACGACAGGTAGATCAAAATTCTTTGGTGCCGTGGTGGCCGCGAAAACAAAAGCAAACGATATTTCTGTAAGACAATGAAAACAAAAAACTTATTTCCAACAGAAAAACAATTATTTTTCGAATGGAGAGAAGAAAAATATTTACAAGAAAAGACAAACTAAATTAAATATTTTGTGTACGGAATTATTTTATTGAATGTTCGAACAAACCACCATTTCGGGCCAAACAATAGCCGAATCTCACCCAATGGCAGGCCTCACAATGAAAACTACGAGAATGCAAACCAAACGTCGGACCATGGCAAAACGAATCAACAAAAAGAAGAGAACAAGTGATAATGACCCGACTTCGCCTAGGACACACCAAGCTCACACATGAACACCTGTTATCTGGACAAAATGAACCAACTTGTGATATCTGTGAAGTGAAACTTACTGTAGAACATATTATAGTGCAATGGCCCATATTCCATATTCAGAGAGACACATTTAATATATCAAATAACCTGAAAGAAATGTTAGACTATAGTAACAGCAACAAAATCATCTCATTTTTAAATACTTTAGATCTGATCAGAAAATCATAATGTTAATTATCAACTCCACCGCAAAAGACCCAAAGGGTTGACGTGAGTACTTAAAATAAAAAAAAAAATAGCCGAATCTATTGTACAATTCTGTTCTGGTAGCCGCAAGGGTAACTGGTGTTACTTGAGCACACAACTGAATAATTTTTGCCTTCAGTTCATCTAAATTGGTGGCACGTTCGAACTCATGCCGGTATACCTCCGATCTTAGCATGCCCTAGTAATAAAAATCGAGAGTTGCTACATCTGGTGATCGAGGTGGCCAGTTGATTGTACCTCGCGTACAAATTAACTTATCGGGAAATAATTGATTCAAAAATGTAACCACCGTGCCTGCATTGTGGACAGGACAACCATCTATTGAAACCATACGTCGTTAAAGTAAATCGGAAGAGCGTGAACTGCAGGAATAATTTGATTTTGCAAAAGTTGCAAATATTTTGCTGCATTTAAATTCCCTCCAATAAAAAATGGGCATATGACGTGATCGCCCTTAAAGTCCCGTCCACACATTTAATTTTCTTGGGTACTGTGTCCTCACAGCAATACTCAAATGTTAATTTTCCCGAGACCAATAACGTACTACGAATGGGTTGTGTTTTCGATTAATTGAGAAGGACGATTCATCGGTAAATAACACCTTTTTTAGAAAGTCATCATTTACACGAAATGCCCTATTGCATTTTTCGACCATCGTTTCACAAAACTCCATACGTCTGAAATGGTCTCCAGGCAAAAGTTCTTGTGTGGTCTTGACTTTGAAACAATGAAAACCGTTTCTCTTCAAAATATATTCGTTACAGTTCTTTCATTCAAATTCACTTCGTCGGCGATATGTCTACTCGAACAAGGTGTCGTTTCTGCCAATGCACACACTTGTGTTTCTCTTATTTCCCGTTCCTCGGGTATTTGTCTAGGATGCGGTGGTGGATTTGTGGGACAACATTTTTTGCAATGTGCTGCCACACACCAAAATTCTGAAATTTATTAATAATTGAAAGGACAGTCGCTTCCGTAGGTACAGGTCTATCTGCAAAAGCCACTATGAATAGATTTCTAGTATCTTGTAACGATCTGTACTTTCTCTGCGGTTGTGTAAATAGACGGCATGTTTCAAAAGGTAATAATTGTCACGGTCTTTTGTTTTCGCAACCACGGCTCGGCAAGAAGGAGTCGAGTGGCTATGCGCTGTGTCGCATTGCCACGTGGTCAGTTAATGCGTCGGGTGGGGTAACAGGAGGGGCGCACAGCAGTGCGTCTCTCTTGTTTATGTGGTATTATCATATCATTGCGTTCCTTGTTGCTCGTGTAGATTTCTGTCTATACCCCAGATAAATTGTTTCCGATACTGTATGCTTCCCTATGTGATATGGTGCGCCTTCGCGTCGCAGCACAGATTGAAGTGCAGGTTTCCTCTTTGGCACCATCGGATGAGGCTTTGGACTTCCTCCGGTGGTGGTTGTATTGGTAAGTCCCCTGAAAAGTAGGCCGAGGCCATAACGATCTGCCTCTTGCCTGCTTCAGTTGGCACTTCTACAATGACGGTTGTCAAATCTCCAGTGATGAATAGGTAACTACGATAATCAGTGACATAGTTATTCATCACCGTTTACTGTCAGTTTACATTTCAGCCTGGAATTTTGAGGTTAGAGTACTAGTGGAATCCTCTGAAAGTCGAAACAAGTTTAACTTATTTGCGTACGTGAGAAAATTGTCAGTAATTCTATTCGAATTCATGTTGCCCAATATGATTGTAATATAGTATTTTTACGTCAAGAAGAAAATCTCAGATTGTAGCATTGTTAATATGTCCAATATCTCGAATATTCTGAGGTTTTTTGGATATTTTATTGAACTGTTTTAGTGAGAATTGAAATCAGTAGAACTACATCAAAAACAATATATCAGTGTCTCTCAAACATTGAGCTATAAAGCAACGTATTTTTTGTTTTCTGCTATATGTGAATAAGTTAAATCCTCACCACTAGAGTTGGCCTCCGTGTGGACCATTATGCTGGAGCCCTATAGAACGTATCGGCTACGGCTATATCGTAGCACAGACGTTCTATAGGGCTCCACCTCCTCTGTCTATGGTGGATGATATCTAAACTAATATATTTTGCATATAGTGGAAAACAAAGTATACGTATATGTTGGCAAGCATATATCTGTCACTTTTTCAATGGAAGCTATGAACCAAATTCAGAAATATATTTGAACTTGTTGATAATTGATTAACGACTCAGGATCAATTTTCCATTTTCCTCAAATCATGTTTCTTCGAAATGAAATTTTTCACATACTTTATGCTAAGCCTTGTATATAGGGAGTCGAAGTATGTTGAAAGCGCCACCGTTCGTTGATATTTTTAATTTTAAGGTAGCTTGTCGTGTAGAGTGCATTCACTATTGAGACAGCATGTTTGTCCTTCCCCCACTTAATCAACAGTTCCTCTCGAAAATGTTCGAAGCAAAGCTATTACGAGAAATTCCATAGGCGTACCAAATGATTTAGTAAAAGTGATACTCACGACGTATCATGAATTTGATGGCATTCGCCATAATTTCTTCTTCCGCTACTGAAAAGTATTTTTACAAGATAACAGTAAACAAAATTGAACAAACTTCACTAGATACCCACTTATTAACCTAACAAATGTAACCTTTCAACCGCTGCATGTCATGACACTGCTGCACATGATGACAATCGTGTCCACTCGTGTTTTCTCCCTCTCTACCTACCATTGTGCTGTCTCAATACTGAATTCACTCTAGCCAGCATGGATTCCAGTGCAGTTTTTCTGAAAAAATAATTTGTAGCGTCGTTGGTTGCTCGAATGGTGGCTGAAAGAACGGAGAGAAGAGTGGATAGCCGCTGTTTGCAGGCAAGAGTAAGTATTGATGTTCAATAACAATAAACATTGAATTAAAACATTAGTGGAGTTACTTCGACTCCCTATACTGGGTTACCTACATAAAATCAACTGGCAAATGTATTCCAAATGAATATTTCTATTTATTTATTTCTGTATTGAGACTCAAATAACGAATAATATTTCATGGTATATTGGAGAATTTTTTGAAATTACCATAAAGAGTAAAAATTGATGGAATTTCATTCACATACACCAAGAGTCTCCCATAGATAATTCATTTGTGGAATGTGGCAATTCATTATCCTACATTTATCAGTATACTTTTTGTGTGAGTTTCAGAAGCATATAATTCTATGGTGGCTCCTAACGTTCGGAATGTGCAATTTCATCATTCTTATAGCAGCTGTGATGTATCACCCAGATTACAAGAGTTCACGTCTGGAATCAGCTTTATACTGGGCGGGCGGGAAAAATATTTTCGCTTTGGGAGTAGCTATTGCAATACTCGGGTTCAGTCAAAAAATCGGATGTAAGTACCAACAGTATCATTTAAAAGAAATAGTATTGGTTACATAAATATATTATTCTGACCAAATAATCAATTCCTTCTTCAGGATGTAAATTTAATTCTCATCAGAACATGTCATGTAAAGTCAGATCGATTTCAACAGTTATTATCATATTGCCCTCTCATATTGGGCATTATGTACAATGTCCATCCATCACTTGGTTCATAACATATATATATATATATATATATATATATATATATATATATATATATATATATATATATATATCGGGTGTCAACGAATCTATTACAACTTCTAGAATATTAGGTGTATCAAAATGAGATTTGGTATAGGTAAATGGTATGTGAAGAGGAGAGCTTTCGCATATTTTCAACTTTCCGGTCACTTTCGGTTTCATCGGAAATGGCTCCGATTTTGAATTTTTAAATGGAATGCACTGTATATTATGAAAAATTTGTATTCGAAAATATGAACAGGATGTTCATAAAATCAGATGTGGAATCATCTGCGACTGTGAAAGTGACATTTTAAAAACTTTTAACGCGTACTTGTTTTTTTTAGAGTCACTTTTAATATTGCATCTAGGTGGCCATGATCGGACGTAAACTAATCTGAGGACCTCATGTGATGTCAGAAAATTACAATCGCAAAGTTTTTGTGACTAGTATGTTCAAACACTACTAGTTAATCAGTACCATTCAGGCACAAAACGATCTCATCCTGAGATCAGGTGCACTCAATTTGTAAAACTTAGTTCATAATACCAATGTAATGAAATATGTAATTTAATATAAATAAAAAATAAAAAAGATAGGAATAAGACAAGTTGGCAAAATTACATTTTCATGTCTATTATTTTTCAAATGGCGACCATTTTTTGACAAACACTTTTCGAAAGAAGGATTTTTTGACGAATCGAATGATACTAATTTATTTGCGATCGGATTCAAAATAAGAACATAAATTAAATATTACTAAAGAAAATACTGGATGATAATTGATTTACTTTTGTCAAGTGTGCCATGGATAATTTATTTACTTAATTGGGGTAAATTTTCAAAGTGCATTACTCCTTGTTCAAGACACATTTCAGCTCGTTCAATTGTTTCTCTCAACACGTTTCGTAACATTTGAGGCGATATACTTCTAAATGCCCGTAGAATTCTTTCTTCTAAGATTTCAAGAGTGGCTAGGGCTGTTGCATCGTAAAACTTTTCTTCAACATATCCCCAAATAAAGAAATCGAGCACAGTGAGATCCGGTGACCGGGCAGGCCACCGTATTGGACAATTGGTTGCAATAACTTGATTATTAAAATGCTCTATCAAGTCATTAAGAACTTCTCTGGTATTATGAGGGGGTGCTCCATCTTGTTGAAAGTAAATTCGCCGTAAAACTGTTAAAGGTAGATTATTAAGATTATCATTGATTTCACTTTGAAGAAAACATAAGTACCTAACCACTGTTAAATGACCTTGAAACAATATTGGCCCAATTATTCTGTTTCCAACGATACCAGCCCAGACTTGACGCCAAACCTTTCTTGAAAATTGCCCTCTCTCATTGCATGTTGATTTTGTAGGGCCCAGTACCGAGTATTTTGATTATTGAACACACCATTATTTGTAAATCGTGATTCGTCGGAAAATTGAATGAAGTTGATAAAATTTGGGTTGACTCTATGATTTTGAAGCAGCCAATCACAAAACACTACCCGTCTATCGCCATCGTCAGCATACAAATGTTGATGTAACTGATATTCAAATGCTGGATATCCGGGCTTTTTCAGTATTTTTCTTGCTGATTCGTGACTTATCTGCATTTCTTGACTAATTTCTCTTGAAGAAACCGTTTTATCAACCTAAACATACGGAAAATAGATGGGCTAGATGTTGCCGAATGGGATATCTCTGAGCATACAACTCAGCAGCATCCCTTGAATTTCTATGACATTCTCCAAATATTAATAACATATCCACTTTTTCACTTTGAGTATACATTATTTTAAAGAAAAATTGAACTGAATTTTAATGAAAATCAAGAAACTTTTACTGTCTGCTCATAAAGCTTATGTCACTGTCATTACCCAAGTGAGTGTTTTGTTTTCCAAAGAAGACTTGATAAAAACAACTGCAAAATCTTATCCATTGCACACTTGACAAAAGTAAACAAATTATCATCCAGTATTCTCCTTATTTATTTTTAATCCAATCATAAATGAATTAGTATCGTTAGATTCAGCAAAAAATATTTTTTTCGAAAAGTGCTTGTCAAAAAGCGGTCGCCATTTGAAAAATAATAGACACGAAAAGGTAATTTTACCAAGTTGTTCCTATCTATTAAACTAGTCACTAAAACTTTGCGATTGTAATTTTCTGACATCACCTGAGGTCCTCAGATAAGTTTACGTCCGATCATGGCCACCTAGATGCAATATTAAAAGTGACTCTAAAGAAACTAAATAAGCCTAAAAACTTTTTAAAATGTCACATTGTGATCCAGAATTGTCTCAGAAATCCAAACATGTTACAATATTCCATTTAAAAATTCAAAACCGGAGCCATTTCCAGTGAAACCGGAAGTGGAAAATTATGCGAAAACTCTCCTCTTCACATACCATTTACCTATACCATATCTCATTTTGATTCACCGAATATTCTAGAAGTTATGACTTGTCTAATAGATTCGTTGACACCCGGTATATAAATATATATATAATATTTCTCTTAACGACGTTTAAAAAAATTTTTATAATTTTTATTTCAAAAACATGTGAAACTAAATTTATTTCGGCCTATATATATATATATATATAATGTTCCTGACTCTTTTCTTAATTTATATAATATATATATATATATATATATATATATATATATACAGGGTGTCCCTGGACTTCCTCTTTTCCTCTCGGGAATGTATAGATGGGGTCAAAATATCACCAGTACTTATTAACTTTTTTCCTAAAACCTTCTTACAATTAAAATATATATATATATATATATATATATATATATATATATATATATATATATATATATTATATATATATACAGGGTGTCCCTGGACTTCCTCTTTTCCTCTCGGGAATGTATAGATGGGGTCAAAATATCACCAGTACTTCATATAACTTTTGTTCCTAAAAGCCTTCGTTACCAAGTTACGGGCCCTCAAAGTTACAAAATGAAAAATGTTTTTCTTTGATAACTTTCAAAGTGAATATTCAAAATCATCTAAATTTTGGTGATTCCTTCGATGAGCTTTCATGCAGGAGTCAGTTGTTTTGCTACAAAGTCAGAAACGGACTACCCCCGATGGTCCACACCCCAAAACTTTGAAATGACTGGGATTTGTCAATATGTTTTAACAAAACAAGGTTACCTGGACAATTTCCTGAATAAAAGTACTCGTGTGGAAAATCGATCGGAGCAACGATTTTTGATAAAAATGCATTTTTGTTCGACGACATCCAACCTGAGATGTCTACCATTATTCGAAAAGATTAATTTCTAATGGAAATAGAAATGATAGGTATAATGTTCATAACGAATTTTTATCATGCAAACACGTTTACCTTACAAAACTCATGGTGTAAATAATCAATCGCAAGCCTCACGAGCAAACAGAAATGCAAAATCCGCTACAAAAACTGCTCGATATGACCCCCGTCTCTCTCAATACATTTTCTTAGTCGGCGCAAATACCCTCTCTGCACTTGAAATAGCATGCCAGGGTCGTTTCGTATGGCTTCACAATGTAATGTAATTCTATTCAACGAGGCATCTCTGGTGTGAATAGGTGTAGCATAAACGAGGCTTTTCAGATGCCCCACAGAAATAAATCTAATGGATTTAAATCCGGAGACCGCGGTGGCCATGAGTATGGCCCACCTCTACCATTCCATCTATTGGGGAAAATCTGGTTCAGATGGTCCCGCACAATCAAACTAAAATGAGAAGGAGCGCCATCATGCATAAACCAAATATCTCTTCGGGTTTGCAATGGAACATGTTCCAAAAATCCATACAAATCGTTCTGAACGAACTCCAAATAACGTTCTCCATTCAATCGGTCATGTAGAACGAATGGTTCTATAAGATGGTTTTCTATGATACCAGCCCAAACATTCACGTTGAATTTCCGTTGGTGTTTGGTTTGCAATATCCCATAGGGATTTTCTTCGGCCCATATGTGGAGATTATGAGAGTTGATTACTCCATCTCTACTGAAACCTGCTTCATCAGTGAATAAAACTCGAGTAATAAAAGTCATATACTCTATTTGCTTATCCAGGAACCAATTGGCATATTCCAGTCGTGCTGGAAACTCTTCAGGTGTCATGGCATGTACCTTCTGGATGTGATATGGGTGGAGCAGTTGTTCCCTAATTATTCTATGAATAGTGGACTTGGATGTATGGAACTGTTCTGATAGGTTTCTGATGCTCATTGAAGGATCATCAGTGACAGTTTCCAGAATATTTTCCTCCAATACAATGGTACGCACAGCCCTAGGAGCGCCCTCACCACCTCGTTTTGGCAAAACTGAACCTACAGTAATATCGAAATAAAACAACAGGCTCCAATTAATTATCCATTAGATATACCTGTCTTCCTCAAGCTGCGATCGACACGCTCGAACGTTTTTCTTGCCGGTAACGTTCGATTGGGAAAATGCTCGGCATACAGACGACGGGCTTCTGCAGCATTACCAAATGCTCGTCCATACAATGCATGCATATCTGCATATTCGTTGAATGTAAACTGTTCGGCCATATCAAAACACTTCAAACCATCCTATTAGAATATTGACAATACAATGACAACGCACCACTCAACAAAACAAAATCGCATTCCAGTTGTCATTTTTTATCCACACTAATTTTATTTTTTTCTACAAGGTGTCTTTGTCAACATCTGTGGAAGAAATGGAACATAAATTTATTCACCGGATATTTTTCACCTATTCATGTGCAAGCCGTTTTTGTAGTTTATTCGTTTGCTTTTTATTAGTTATGTCTTCCGATGTGCGTTTTTTCAGCTAAATTTATCTTCGGGTTAAAGATTTTCTCCCATGAAATTATACTTATCAGTGAAACTCCTCAACATTTAAGCTGTGAATACGAATTTGCAACATCCAAATGTTGAGTTTCATGAGATTCAGATAACACAACACGAAACGTGCTTATTTCACGCGTACATACAAAATATGGACTGAATTCGATATTTCATAGTGGAGTAGCTTGTTAGTTCAAAAACACCACGAATCTACATAACTTGATATTTCATTTGAAAAAATATCGACATGGTGAATGAAACTTTCAACTAGGTACTGTACTTTTTGTTTACGACTTTATTTTAGCATATTTTGTATTATCCCTGTAATGAATGTTGTTGAATTAACGTTAGCATTAGTATTTCTACTGTGAAAATTTTTTACTTCAAATAATGGTGGACGATCGGGTTTGATGTCGTCGAGTAAAACTGCATTTTTATTAAGAATCGTTGCTCCGATCGACTTTCTACACGAGTACTTCTATTCAGAAAATTGTCTACGTAACTTTATTTTGTTAAAAACTTTTGAAAAATTATCTGTCATTTCAAAGTTTTGGGGTGTGGACCATCGGGGGTAGTCCGTTCCTGACTTTGTAGCAAAACAACTGACTCCTGCATGAAAGCTCATCGAAGGAATTCATTTGTTTAGTCAATCACCAAAATTTAGATGATTCTGAATATTCACTTTGAAATTCATCAAAGAAAAACATTTTTCATTTTGTAACTTTGAGGGCCCGTAACTTGGTAACGAAGGCTTTTAGGAACAAAAGTTATATGAAGTACTGGTGATATTTTGACCCCATCTATACATTCCCGAGAGGAAAAGAAGAAGTCCAGGGACACCCTGTATATCCTATGATGACACTAAGAAAGGTATTTGTAACAAATACCCTAAATACCAATTTTCAAGAACGGTACTTTTATTCAACATTTATTTTAACCCCTTCCAAAAATTCAAAAACCCTGAAATACGTGTTCCTTTATTTGAGATGGAAAGCCCAAATTCCCATTTCCATGACCTTACTTCAAACAACCTTTCTTAGTGTCATCATAGGATATACAGGGTGTCCCTGGACTTCTTCTTTTCCTCCGGGAATGTATAGATGGGGTCAAAATATCACCAGTACTTCATATAACTTTTGTTCCTAAAAGCCTTCGTTACCAAGTTACGGGCCCTCAAAGTTACAAAATGAAAAATGTTTTTCTTTGATGAATTTCAAAGTGAATATTCAGAATCATCTAAATTTTGGTGATTGACTAAACAAATGAATTCCTTCGATGAGCTTTCATGCAGGAGTCAGTTGTTTTGCTACAAAGTCAGGAACGGACTACCCCCGATGGTCCACACCCCAAAACTTTGAAATGACAGATAATTTTTCAAAAGTTTTTAACAAAATAAAGTTACGTAGACAATTTTCTGAATAGAAGTACTCGTGTAGAAAGTCGATCGGAGCAACGATTCTTAATAAAAATGCAGTTTTACTCGACGACATCAAACCCGATCGTCCACCATTATTTGAAGTAAAAAATTTTCACAGTAGAAATACTAATGCTAACGTTAATTCAACAACATTCATTACAGGGATAATACAAAATATGCTAAAATAAAGTCGTAAACAAAAAGTACAGTACCTAGTTGAAAGTTTCATTCACCATGTCGATATTTTTTCAAATGAAATATCAAGTTATGTAGATTCGTGGTGTTTTTGAACTAACAAGCTACTCCACTATGAAATATCGAATTCAGTCCATATTTTGTATGTACGCGTGAAATAAGCACGTTTCGTGTTGTGTTATCTGAATCTCATGAAACTCAACATTTGGATGTTGCAAATTCGTATTCACAGCTTAAATGTTGAGGAGTTTCACTGATAAGTATAATTTCATGGGAGAAAATCTTTAACCCGAAGATAAATTTAGCTGAAAAAACGCACATCGGAAGACATAACTAATAAAAAGCAAACGAATAAACTACAAAAACGGCTTGCACATGAATAGGTGAAAAATATCCGGTGAATAAATTTATGTTCCATTTCTTCCACAGATGTTGACAAAGACACCTTGTAGAAAAAAATAAAATTAGTGTGGATAAAAAATGACAACTGGAATGCGATTTTGTTTTGTTGAGTGGTGCGTTGTCATTGTATTGTCAATATTCTAATAGGATGGTTTGAAGTGTTTTGATATGGCCGAACAGTTTACATTCAACGAATATGCAGATATGCATGCATTGTATGGACGAGCATTTGGTAATGCTGCAGAAGCCCGTCGTCTGTATGCCGAGCATTTTCCCAATCGAACGTTACCGGCAAGAAAAACGTTCGAGCGTGTCGATCGCAGCTTGAGGAAGACAGGTATATCTAATGGATAATTAATTGGAGCCTGTTGTTTTATTTCGATATTACTGTAGGTTCAGTTTTGCCAAAACGAGGTGGTGAGGGCGCTCCTAGGGCTGTGCGTACAAATAAAGAAATGGCGTATTTCAGTGATACTGGAAATTCAACCCCTAAAAGGATGAAAGGGGGGGTAAAGTTTGATGGCGGTTCCATTAGTTTTTGGATGTTACGATCATAAAAATTGGTATTTTGAGGTATTTGTTACAAATAAAGAAATACGTATTTCAGTTTTTTCTAGAAATTCAATCCCTATAGGGGAAAAATGAGGAGGGGAGGGTGAAAGTTTGTATGGAGGTTCCATTTGTTTTTAAGTTAGGGTCATGATAGGGTCATGAAAATTGGTGTTCTGGTATTTGGTAGAAATCTACCCCCTGAATGACTGATACATTTTCATCTATAAACCTGTTAATCTGTCAAAAATTGGCAAAATTGATTTTTTGTTCAAGAATTATTATTTATTTTTTTTATTCGAGAATGAATTTTGTACACGTCTATATCTATAAAACCATGAAATTTCGTGCCTGAATTTTGCACCCCAGTTCGCCCTTGCATAAAATACTTCTCCAAACGTCATGAATGCAAGATATTTATGATTGAAGTTCAGATATTAAATTTGACATGAAAGTAAGTTTGGGTGGCTATCATATGGATGGCGGCAATCCCCATGCTCGCCACACAAAAGGACACTTCTATTTCTAATTATATAATTCACTATTTAGTACTCAGGATTACTTTCAAAAACACATTATAGGGCTCGCTAGGTGGTTCTGTGAATGGAAATCTGTAAGCGTTTTTGGAAGATTAACTTACAGCACCTATATCGTTCACAGTGCTGTGATCAGGATAAGAGGGGGTTTGACTAGACAACCTGTCTTTGTCAATGATTACTTACTGGTGAGTAACCCATTATTATTGAAAAAGTCTCATATCTCTTAATATATAAATAATAAATATATTTTTCTGGTCAAAATAGGACTTTTTCGTGCAATCGCATGCGAAGTGAGTATTTCGCGTTCTCAACACAGTCCGCGAAATTTAATTTCACGGCCGTTACCCTACCAACAGCCGCCAAACCAAATGTCACTTCCAAATTTGACATTCCTAGAATACGACAATGACAAGGATTATTGTTTATTAATAAAATTAACAACAAATACATACTATTATTTTTCAGGTATTAAAACGGAAAGCGTCGAGTTAACAATACTTTTTGGCTCTGGAGGAGTGCAAGATACTGAAATATCACTATCAGTATAGGACATTTCATAGGAAATTTTGTATATATTCAAACATAGCATTTCCATAGCAACGCTGTGACTTTGTTAATTGAATTGAATTGCTGATTATTTCAAAGCAATAATATATTCATTTGTAATTATTTTATTCAATAATTTTGGCGATTGCACGAAAAATAGTGTGTATGTCATAGCCGCGAAACTTTTTAGCGACCTCAAGATTATCCTGCTTCGGCCGCAAGCGGCCTCGGCGATAACTTTTCTTTCGGTACTCTAAAAATGTATTTCGCGGCCTTGGCATACAAATAACTATTTTTCCATAAACACAGAGCGTTATAGTTTCTTTTTTTTTTCTTCATAGCTTTTTCAGTTTTGGCGATATTGAGATCAAATATAGGTTACGTTTTTAGGTTAACATCATCCAGTATGCCAAGTGATTGTAAGAATCTACAGGGAGATATTTTTTCAGGGGTCAAGCCCTTTTTTGTCCCATAAACTTTTTTGTAGTACGGCGCTGGTGGATTCTAATATATAAAATGAATATTTTGTTTTGCTTATAAATTTTTTTGTCTCTTGTAATTTTTACGCATCTGTGACCGTTATCGAGAAAAAAGTAAAATATTTTTTTTGTAATTCGCTAGAGATAATTAAATTTTACAACGAAACAATGAAAAAGAGAATTAGTGGGCTTTGACTGGTATTTTCATTTTGACGTTTAGGTTTGTTTTGACATTATTTGACATCATTTGAAAGTTGGTGGATGGTTGACATTATTTGAAAGTTGGTGGATGTCTCATCGTGTATTTGTTCAACATTAAAATGGAAAATGAACCATATTCATTTGAACATCTGGCTGACATCCATTTTGTTTATGGTCTGGCTAATGGTAACGGACTTGAAGCTCAGAGGTTGTACGCGCTAAGATTTCCTAATCGCCGGCTTCCCAACTATAGAACTTTTATAAATTCCCATCAGCACCTTCGGGAATACGGCAGATTTCAGACTCCACGGCACGATGCTGGCAGACCGCGACAAGCACGCAACCCAGTAAGAGATGAGGAGATTTTAATTGTTATCGAAAAAAATTCTGGTATGAGTACTCGACAAATAGCACGGGATTTGAATGTTTCCCATTCAACTGTCCGGAGGGTTTTACACGAAAACATGCTATACCCATATCATATCCAGCGCGTCCAAGGTTTGCTTCCGCGAGATTCTCCACGGCGCTTGCAGTTCTCCCGATGGATACTACGCAACTGTACTAGGGATCCTACATTTTCATTTCGTATCCTTTTTACCAACGAAGCTCACATTACACGCGACGGAGTAGTGAATTACCACAATGTTCATATTTGGGCACTAGAAAATCCACACATGATCAGACAATCTCGACACCAGGAACAGTTCAGCGTAAACATATGGACAGGAATAGTGGGAGATACTTCAATTGGTCCTTTTATTTTACCGTAAATTCTAAATGGTGCCACATATTTAAACTTCCTACAGAACGAATTGCCTGCATTAGTGGAGGACGTGCCTTTTTAAGTTCATCAACAAATGTGGTTTATGCACGATGCCCCCCCTCATTTTCGAGTCATCGTCCGCTTTTATTTAGATGCAGTCCCACGGTCCCCAGATTGCAACCCGCTGGACTTCTTTTTATGGAGACATGTAAAGGGCATAGTTTATGGTGCAGAACCAGTGCTTTCCATCGAAGTTCTTACTGAACGAATTATGGAGGCCTTCCACACCATAAGAAACACTCCCGGAATTTTAGAACGCCTACGGCAGTCAATGAGAAGAGTGGGAGGTTGTATCGCAGAAGAAGGAGGGCATTTCCAGCACCATTTATCAAAAGTCAAGGTTCGTTAGGTTTCTTATTTTTCAGGTAATGTTTGAGAAAACTTGTGACTCAGTAGCGTTTTTTTGTCTTCATTGTTAATAGGTTCCCCCTGTTGTTAAAAATTTGAATTAAATGTAGCGACTTACAAAAAATGATTTACCCTTTTTATTCGATAACAGTCGCAGATGCGTGAAACTTACAGGATATAAAAAAAATTATAAACAAAACGAAGGATTAATTGCATATGTTAGAATCCACCAGCGGCGCACTCCAAAAAAGTTTATGGGGCGAAAAATGGCTGAAAATATATCTCCCCGTAGATTCTTACAATCACTTGGCATACTGGATGATGTTGACCCTAAAACGTAACCCATGTTTTGAATTTGATCTCAATATCGCAATAGCTGAAAGAGCTATGAAAAAAATCTTAAACTTTAACGCTCTGTAGATCGGTAACGAAGCGTTTGCGGGCACATGTTTATGGAAAAAAAGTTCTTATTTTGACCTGAAAATTACGCCCCTGAAATCTTGATACTGAATTTTGAAACACCTTGTATATATATATATATATATATATATATATCTTACTACTAGAGTTCAGTACCATATATAAGACGGGTGAGCAAAAAACTTTATAACTAGTAAATTTCACCTAATACTATTGTATTGATATGTAGTGATAATTCACTAAGAGGATATAACTACGGACCGTCTTTCGTATGATGGCACAGTCGGTTTCCTGGTAGTATTTTTGTCACAGAATCAATAGAGCAGAAAATCTCTATTGATTGGCCTATTGGTTTTTGTTAGTGAATTTTGTCGAAACAAATATAAAAGCTAGTTTTTAGTATTCTCAATGTTGATAATTTTTGGCATGCCTATTATTTGATCTTTTAAGGGGTAGAGTTGTCCTGAAAGCGGAAAAGGAAAGACAAGAAGCATGTGTGGGTAGACTTACCAGTATAAGACTGAATGGTTTAATTCGAAATTTTAATTTTTATCACTTTCAGTTGATGACTACTTTTGGCGACATTGTACTGTCTTACCTGGTGGGAACTTTCATGTGCCTGATGTTTGAAATGCCAATATCGGCCCTTCAGAAACTCATGGTACCGCAGATGAACAAGAATCGACTCGAAAGGTCGTCTGAGAAGTCTTTGAAGACATTAGACGAGGGGTTATGCAATGAAGAATGTTCGAAAGTGTGAATAAACATCTAAAAGTAATGTGGATAAGTATTTTTCTCTACCTTATCAAAAGGTAAATATCCTTTCTCAAGTCCAACTGTTGAAAGTTCAACACTTCTTCCATTCAAATGGTTCTTTAGAGCCACGACGTTAACTGTAAGAAACAACAACCTATATTTAATATACTATATACACTCCACTCCATGTAAATAACAAAAATAAATGAAATGCCATACTATCCTCACTTCTCAGGTTACCATCATTATAGTAAATGAAGAGCAGACAAAATTGGTGTACCATTCTATAGTATTTCCTTCCTTGAGTCTATTGGAATTCATATGTGTTAAAAATATATCTATTATATGATAGGTATTTGTCAAAGAAATTTTGACAAAAATGATTGTTTTATTTTTTAACGGTATGTTTTTTCATCCTACTTTGCCGAACAGATGAGTCATTAGTATATTATTGAAAATATATGCAAGTCAACTATGATAGAAATTCTGAAAGAACTAATTTTGCTTTGTCAGTGCTTTGATACGATATTAACAAGTTGAGCGCTAAGGATATTTCACTAAAATATTTCCCCTGATACTTATCATTTAGTATTAATTGCATCTATTTCCTATGATTTTTTCCCACAGAATAAAAAAAAATGAAGCGGACACCGGTGCCCACTTTGGCCTGAGCCTGTGCGGACTGAGAGTAGGGATGAAACGATACAAGTAAATAGAAGTACAAACTATGTGGAACGCGGAAATGTTCAATTATAATTTTTTAATCAGTCACAACTCACCATCGAATATTCAATATGTTTTGATTGGCGTTCCGCATAGTCTGATAGCACACTAACGCTGTGCAGTTGGCAGCTTCACATTTCATTTCTTGAGTTCAGTTCATTCGTTTGTGGCGAAGTGTAGCACCAGTGTCACTCCGAGCTACACTTTCCAACACTATTCGGCGTATAGTATACCTTTGTTTATGCTACCCCACACTCACACTATTTTCTATCAAAAGAATCGAATCTTATGTCTCATCTTTCATCTCATGTCATATACAGTGCTCGTCTAAAGTCCGTTCCCCCCTACTAATTTTTGAACCACCTGGTATATCGCAACAAAATTTATAGGGCTTAAATAGGAGATAAAAACCTACTTTTCCATGAAAGTTTTAAAATGGCGGCTGAGCGCCATCTTCAATAATTTTTTTAAATAGAACACCCCGTATATTATTCCGTTTTTGAAATCTGCTCATAATTCTCAACAGTTTTCTATAATATACTTTACTCCTAAATTCAATTGTTTTCGAAATATTAACGTTTGAAAAGTGACATTTTGGTCATATCAAACCCAACCAGAAACACTAATGTTGCTTTCAATCAAGTCTGCATTGGGAAAAATCGTTGTCGCAGTAACATCTTGTTTACTGTCAAACTGAACTGCTAACTGTCAAATGGTCCGTTGAGCGCCTAAATACTTTTATGAAAAGTGTGATCATGGCTCGTAGTTTAGACGATAAATTTGAAGCAGTTTTGATATTTGGAGAAGCTGGAGGAAATTATCATCTAGCAGTCCGTATGTTTAATGATAGATTTCCCATGAGCTCCAAGCAACTGGTACGCTGAAAGATTCACCAGGATCAGGAAGACTGCCTCTTTGCAGAAGAAAAAAATGTAGAAATTGTTGCTGAAATGGTAATCAATCCGACTCAGTCGACGTCTGCAGTTGCTGAATCCTGTGGAGTAAGTTCAAAAAGTGTCCAAAGAGTCCTAAAAAAAGAAAAGTTTCATCCCTATGAAATGAAAATCCTGCATGCTCTCACGGAGGATGATCCAGACCGAAGGTTTGAATTTTGTGAATGGTTAACAAGAACAATTGAAGGAGAACGGGGCTTCCTAAAACGCAGACGAATGAACGTTTTTTCTTAATGGAACAAACAGAATGTACGATACTGTAGCGATACTAATCCGCATATTTTTAGAGAGGGACATACCCAGTTTCCTAAAAAGGTTAATGTTTGGGCGGGGATTTTGGGCAATCGCGTTGTTGGACCGATTTTCATCAGAGGCAATCTTACAGGAGTTATTTACAGAAATCTTTTAGAAACTGAAATTGAACATCGAATGAGACAAATTGTATTGAACAATCAGAAAGAGTTTGAAAATCATGAAATCATATTTCAGCAGGATGGGGCACCTTCCCATTTCGACCGCATGGCTAGAGAGTTCCTCGATACAAACTTTCCTAGGCGATGGATAGGTCGCAGGGGAAGTACAGAATGGCCACCAAGATCTCCGGATCTTACACCTCTAGATTTTTTCCTTTGGGGGTATCTGAAGTCAAAAATCTACGCCACTGAATGCCAAACAATGTAAGAGTTGGAACGCAGAATAATAGATACATGTGAAGAAATAGATGAACAGACTTTCATCAACGTGAGAGAAGATATAGGGCACTTTGTTGTCAAGATTTAGGAGGGGGCCACATTGAACACTTGATGAAATAATTGTTGGGGTTAAATAAAAGTGTTATTCAAAAATAAATTAAAATTTTTCAGCTAACTAATGTGTTTTGATTGTGAATTTACAGAACACATTCGTAAGCTTCGAGATTTTCCGGTAAGCGGTACTGTTTATCCTTAATAAACTCCCTTTACGACTCTTATCAGTCGAATTCATTAAGAGATTCAACTATAAATTAATAATAACATTTTACCGGAAGTGACCAAAATCCATACTTCATTTTAAACTGGAATGTCACTTTTCAAACGTTAATATTTCGAAAACAATTGAATTTAGGAGTAAAGTGTATTAGAGAAAACTGTTGAGAATGATGAGCAGATTTCGAAAATGGAATAATATACGGGGTGTTATATTGTATATATATATTAAAGATGGCTGTGATTTTTTCATGAAAAAGTAGGTTTTTATCTCCTATTTAAGCCCTCCAAATTTCGTTGCGATATAAACTTTAGTAGGGGGGAACGGACTTTAGACGAGCACTTTATGTCGTTGCGTTCATTATGCATTTTAACCATTTTAGAATGAGTATGAAGTTTTATTAAATGATGGGAAATGGGTCGTCCAAAGTCGAATGTTTCAGTAAACAAGATGATATCGCCTTAAAAGAAAGCACCTTGAAAAATTATTGTTTTTGGGAAGTGTTTGCTAAATCTGTTTGTTTTTTATAATATAAAATCAATATATGGATTATTATAAAAAATATGTAAGTATTAAAAACTTAGATAAGTTGAACTGATCATTTCACAATGGCCGTGTTTATGCATACAAGTTACAAGAACAAAGTTGGCCAACTTTACATCTTCCCAATTGAATCAAATTTTATTGAATGCGAAACTAGCATACAGATTACCGTGGATTGGTCCTCGCGATGGCAAAAACTAACCTAACTTTTCTCAAATTATTTTATTGTGGCTTACAAAAAGTTCGTTTTACCTGCTACAAGTACTGATACGATACAAGTAAGTATCGATACTTTTCATTCGATACCGAGTAAGTATCGATACTTTTTTTTCGATACCCTACCGAGTGAAAGTATCGATACCTACGAGGTATCGTTTCATCCCTAACTGAGAGCGGTCACCGGACATCGGGGTCCCATATGGCCCGCCGGAGATGTTCAGAACGAGCGGACGCGATATTTGTCAAAGTGACCGATGATCTATTAAGCCGGGATCCAACGGCGCTTGGAGTGGCAATCCTGGATTGAGGGTTGAGTGTCAAGGTTGGCGCAACGAAATGTGTCGGGCCGTTCCCACGGCGCATGTAGGATCGCGGTTTCAGACGTGGACACGCAGCGGTTGTAGTCTGTCGTACGCCGGCAGTGTTGGCGGTAAAAATTTGAATAATTTGGTTTAATTTCAATGACTCATTTGCTCTGCAATTCGCTTCCAGGCATCATGAATTGAATTCCTGTTTTTATGGTTTGGATCCCGTGGGTTCCAAATAATCGGCTCGGCTTCATGGAGGGATAAAAATTCCACTTCGTTCGGCCACTCCATGGTAAAAGTTATATACCACGGCACTGACAGTACCACGCGCCTAGCCGCGTCGTTGGAGCGGTATACACGTGTTGAGCGCCATCGTCCGAGCTCCTTTGAACCGTGTTCATTTACCGACAGACGACGGGACTCACCGCGCCGACCGAAGATCGCCAAGCCTGCCCTATCCGACGGCGCGTGAACTGGCAAGTTTGGTGCGGGGAGTGCCACTCCACGCGCCGTTAGATCCCGGCTTTATACAGGATTATTATCTATTCAGTGCATCTTGTATATCGACCGCGGAGTATGTACAGAGAATTACAGTTTCATTTCTCAATTTAATATTTCAATAAAGACGTAATTATTTTTTACCCGAAGATTTTGTTACATAAAATCAAAAAAGAAAGTGAAAGGTGCTTGTGAAGATATGAAAATAAAAATCGGATGTGATATATTGCCTATAGTCAAAGAATGTAAAAATCTAGGATTGTGGCTCGACTCTGAGCTGAGATTCACCAAACATGTGAGCTATCTTTGCCAGGCATCCTTAGACAACTCTTTCCTAACAGACACATGCTTTCCAAGCACTTGAAGCTTCCTTTATGCGAATCATTGATAACGCCCAAGCTGTCTTATTGTGATAGCGTCTACGGACCTGCCCTCCTGAAGTCTGACCAGTATCGTCTGCAAAGAATACAAAACTCGTGCATTCTATTCTCCTTTGGTATTCGGAAATTTGACCACATAAGTACGGAATTCAATAACTCTAGTTGGCTGAGGTTGAACGATCTTCGAAATTTACACCTACTATCAATAACCCACAAAGTTCTTATAACGAAAACTCCCAAATACCTTTTTGAAAAATTGAAGACGTTTTCAGCACTGAACGACCTCAGAACACGGAATAGACACATTCTTGTCATTCCTCCTCACTCCACTACAATTTTCACGAGATGTTTTTCATACAATGCTGCCAAATTGTATAACCAGTTACCCAATGATTTCAGACTGTACACACTAAGTAATTTCAAAAAGAGACTGAAACTTCAGCTAAAGAATAGGCAGTTTTTGTTCTTACGTTCATAGATCCCGCTTCTGATATATGTTTTGAGATGTTGAGTATCACCAACCAATAAGGTATAAAACAGTAACGAACTTTATTATTAACTTTTTTTACTTTGTTATATGCTTTAGTAGATTATTTGTGACGATTTTACCTTATTTATTACTTTTCTTTTTGTTTTAATTGTTTTTGTTTTTTGTTTATGTTTTTTTTTATCATTTTTGTGGTCGAGTTGAAAAACAGCTATAGCTGACACTACGCCTTTTCATCGTTCACCTTCTCTCTATTAATTAACACTGTTGAATTTTTCCTTTGTTATATGTAGAATTTGAAATGATGAATAAAGCCGCTTTATCATTATTATTATTATTATTATTATTATTATTATTATTATTATTATTATTATTATTATTATTATTATTATTATTATTATTATTATTATTATTATTATCATTATTATTATTATTATTATTATTATTATTATTATTATATACGCGTTTAACTTTGTAGGGTCACGGCAGACATGTTACCATGTCTATATAAAAGCGTGTCCTCTCGGCCCGGTAACAATGATAAATATTTAAAAGACGAAGGGACACCGGTAGTCTGGTTCAGAAGTGCCATTTCGTCCCGTTGGAGAATGCCTCTACGTAAAATTATGACCAAGATGTCATCGGATGCGCAAACAAATATTTTAAAAGTTATAAACAATTAAGTTAAAAAAAAACTATTGCAGATATCGGAAATCTGAAAAAAAATCCAAAGACAGCAGGAAATTTCCTAAAAAAAGTCCCACCTCCCGGAACTGTAGCACCAATATTCATAATTTTAATTGAGCGGTGAAAACGGGTGACTCGGCGCGCGCGTGCTTCGCTCTGCTCGGATGCTTAAACAAAAAAAAATATTGTAACTAATTCAATATGAATATCAAGGAATGAAAAAAATCAGGAATTTGCTGGATAGTAGAATGAACAATAATCCTCCCGCAAATTTTTTATTAATACTTATGCTTTTGTTAATTAACAAATTTTTCCAAGTTGAAAGTAAACAAAAAATTTTTGGTCGAAAAATCAAACGAAAATAATTTTTCATTTTTTTATTAACAATTGAAGATGCTGAAAAAGTAAAAACATAAATAAAACATTGAAATACAACAATAATGACCATGTATCGTTTTATAAAGCAAATATTTTTTTTCCTATTTTTTATTCAATTTTAAAATTAAAATTAAATTTGTTTCTTGTCTATTATCATTATATTTATTGTAACATATAAACTATTGAAGATACGACGAGAACACTTGAAGTCTTCATTGTTCTACATAAAACAATGAACAAATTGAGCTTTAATTTTAAGCTCTTACTCAATTATTTATTTACTTTTTGTTATTATTTATAAAATTATGTCGAAAAAAAAAAATGCAAGGCTTTTAAATTTGAATATCTTATAAACTATCAAAGGTACAATATTGATTCCTCTTTGATTGATTGGCACGGCCTGCGAAGGATCCAATGAATCTTCACAAAAAAGCAACTCACAGATGTAGCCATTATAAGAATAAAATAACTTCACTAGATAAATTCACAAAAATATAATACCAGAACGAAACGAACTGTTTGTCGACATAAGACTGGAATACTTGACATATTATACCTACAGAAGGAAGTTGAAGGTCAGGTATACGAAAAGGAGTGAGACCCTTCCAAACCCATGCTAATTATATTTCAATGTGTTTTAAATGATGATCTAATTACTCAACTTACTCGTAATACATATAAATATCATTTGAAGTGATAAATGTATAGATTGTATTATTGTATTTATTACCTGAGGGGAAACAAATCTGAAAATTATATTCAGATTATTGAAAATAACAAACATTTGCAGTCAAGCAAACAATTTTCTGCCGGTACTTTTATTAATAATTGCAAAAAGTCAATAAATAATGTAGTTAACCCTTCGACCAAAAGCTTAAAATGTTCATTGTTTAATATGGTACAAAAAAGATCTGATGTATTTTTGTCGTACCTTCGATAGTAAATAATAACAAAAAAGTGAATAAATAATTTAGTAAGAGCTTAAAATAAAAGCTCAATTGTTCATTGTTTTATGGAGAACAATAAAAACTCCAAGTGTTCTCGTCGTATCCTCAATAGTTCATAAGGTACAATAATTATAATGATAAGAAACAAGAACAAAAATAGATAGAACAATAGTAATAATGATATTTTAATGGTATTCATATTTACTTCAAAAAAAAATTGTTAACTAACAAGTGCAATTTTAAGTAATCATTTATTTTTTCTGGAAACGATTTTTTTCTTAAAACTCATTATTTCCATTATTAATTACATTCCCAAAAATATAATTTGGACTATCTCATAAACGATGTATTTGTTTATAACAATTTTTTAAACAATTGTAGAAAAAATAAAAATAAATTCATATGGATTGTAACAAGCAAAAAACAAATCAATCGGAATATTTGAAAAAAAAACAATGTTTTTACTTTTTCGGCATCTTCAATTATTAATAAAAAAATGGAAAATTATATTTTTTTAATTTTTCCAACGAGCCTTTAAGGAACAACAAAAAAAACTGGCTTCTGGTTTAAATATTATCGAGTTTTTTTTGTTTACTTCCAACTTGGAAAAAAAATTTAATTAACAAAAGCATAATTAATAATAAAATTGAGATAATAAAATTTTGCCGGCGGTTCATTCTACTATCCAGCAAGTGCATGCTTTTTTTCATTCCTTAATATTCATATTTAATTAGTGAAATTTTTTGTTTTGTTGAATCAACCGAGCAGAACGAAGCGCGCGCGCTTAGTAACCCGTGTTTTCACCGCTCAATTAAAATTATAAATATTGGTGCTACAGTTCTCTTAGGAAATTTCCTGCTCTCTTTGCCTGTGGGCTTTCTATCCTATACCATGAGCTACTATTTCAGTAGTTATTCCACATCGAAAATTCGAATACAAAGACAAAAAATTCTAGAATTTTTTTTGTAACATCTGGAGTTGATATCATGCGGCGATACAAGTCCATCAAGCTGGATCACTGTCAATTTTTTGCGGGACAAGGCGTATTTCTGTATAAAGCAGCCCGTGGAAATCAACACTTTGGCAGTATGCCGTTCTTACGTCCATGCTGACTGACTCAGGAGCTAATTTGTTAGCCGTCAAACGAAATGGAGGATGTAGCTGATGGATACATTGATAGTTCGAAGGAAAATAAGGAGAAAGTGTCAAAAAAGATACTGGGTTGGGGGTAGAAACGTTTGAGGAGTTCCTCAACTAATTCTGTGAGCTACCCAGTCAGCTCATCATCTTTTAACATTGAAAACACAAAGAAGGCTATAACAGCTGGAATAAATCTTACATTTAATTCATTGTTTTCGTTAAAATGAATCCTCATTAAATATAGCTGTTTTTTTTTATGTAATGGATCCTTTACATCACTAGTGCGGTTATAGGGCTCATCACATAACTCAAGGAAACCAAAATGAGTTACATAATAGGCTCTCACCTGAATGTCGTAGTTATATATATATATTATTTAGTTTCTTGACCATATGAATATATTTTCTTCAATTTTTCGGAATAAAGCTCTGATTCAGTCAATTCGTATAATTCCTTTTAACGACGTTTCGACATGTATTTGTCATCTTTAGGTTAAAAACACTAAAATTAAAAACATGGAATTTGAGACATATCTTACTTTACATATATGAGTATTCACTTACAAATTATTTTATTTAAATTTCTGCGTTTGCAACGTTGTTATCGGGAATGGTTTGTTTATCTTACATGCATTTTTACCATCTTCACAAGTACACAGGATTGTTTAGATTGAGTTATAGTCTATGAGCCTGACTGTATTTTGGCAGCATGTAAGATAGTTTTCATTATTACTACTATAAACAAAGTTAAAAAAGGTTGTTATAAATCTGGCTTAAGTTTTTGATATCATATCTATTGTTAATGCTGTTGGGGTCTTTTTTAATATGTATCATTTCAACTGACAGATCTATAAAGCTTGCTCACCCAACATTCAGGAAAAGTAATTAGAATATTTTGAAATAAAATAATTATCCCAGCAACTTTGCAGAAAAAACAATAAAAAAACGATTACATCCGATCTCCAATAAAAATTATAATAGAGAAAAGAAAACCACAACATACATACCTATACCAAATATAGACAAACTATCGAATAAAATTCATAAAACAATGGAAAAACACGACTTAACTATATCACACCGACTGCATAATACGAATAAGAATATAGAATACCATAGTCTTTACACGGTATTCTATATTCTATAATACCGTGTAAAGACTGTCAAAGTACCTATATAGGTCAAACCAAACAATACTCGCAAAAACGAATACAAGCCCACAAATACTCAAAAACTGACATTACAGCCCTATTCAAACAAGAAAAAGAAACTCAGCATAAGTTTGACACTGACAACGTTGACATTTTGACCAAAGAAAGGAATCCAAGGGTAAGAACATTCCTTGGAATGATACATATTAAAAAAGACCCCAACAGCATTAACAATAGAAATGATATCAAAAACTTGAGCCATATTTATAACAACCTTCTCTAATTTTGTTTATAATAATGAAAACTGATTTTTACGTGCTGCCAAAATATAGTCAGGCTTATATACTTATAACTCAATCTAAACAATCAAGTATACTTATGAAGAGGGTAAAAATGCATGAAAGATAAACAAACTATTCCCGATAACATCGAAGTCACACCCCTACAATAACGTTCGTACGATACAAACGCAGAAATTTAAATAAAATAATTTGTATGTGAATACTCATATACAGGGTGTTAGTGAATAAGTGCGACAAACTTCAGGGGGTGATTCTGCATGAAAAAATAATGACAGTTTGCTTTATAACTTCTGTCCGCAAATGCTTCGTTTTCCGAGATACGGGGTGTTGAAGTTTTTCTTAAAAACTGACTATTTATTTATTGCTCTGAAACCGGTCGAGATATGCAAATGAAATTTGGTGAGTTATGGCGCATTTTTTGACATGCAATTAGGAATTTTATGTTCATCATACGGGTAATGATCTTAATTTTTTTCAAGAAAAAATGGTACGCCACTGAGATATTTTTCGTATGGGGCGCGGTTTTTATGCAAAAAAATCTTAACATCTTAACGCGTATTTTTCATTTTTTTAGTACATTATTAAGAACTATGTAATACAATAACGTTAAGCCAGAATAATACAGAAAATAACAGTAATAAATAAATAGGCGCAAAGCTACAACAAATGTTCAAAATGACCCCCCTCAGACGTGATACAAGATTCAACTCTTCGCCTCATTAATTGTCGTATTCGCGCAAATATTTCTGGTGTATTTCTTATTGTCTCACAGCCGGCTATAATTCGATTCCTCAGGTCTTCAACATGAATAAACTAAGGACTAAAGAAAAGCCCAAATGCAAAAATCTAGAGGATTTAAATCCGGAGATCGAGCAGGCCAATGTTCCGTACCTCCCCTACCTATCCAACGGTTTGGATATACTGTATCTAAGTGATTACGTACAATAATGCTAAAATGGACTGGTGCACCAGCATGCATGAACCAGAAGTGTTGTTTCAGCTGTAGAGAATTTTTTTCAAGAAGAACAGGTAACTCTTCCTGTAGGAAATTAAGGTAAGAATCGCCTGTTAGTTCCTGTGGGAGAAAATATGGACAGATCAAATGATCATCAAGTATCATACATTTACTGAAAACTGATGCTGAAAATGAGCTTCAAAGATTCCATGTGGATTTTCCTCAGCCCAAAGGTGATTGTTATGGAAATTTCGTATAAACTGTCGTCCAAAATTAGCCCCATCAGTAAACAAAACGCCATTTAAAAAATTTGGAATTTGAGCGATTTGATGGCAGAAAACTAGGCGCGGAAAAAAGTCTCTAGGTAGTAGAGCTTGCACACTGTTAAGCCACGTAATTACAGAGAAACTTTCTTCCCTGCAAAACAGCGTAATATTCTCAAAACAATATCGTGATGGCCAGAAAAGGTTCAATAGGGTTCACCATGTTTGACTGAAAGAGCTGATAAGCATACGCTCGTTAAATCATACGTTGTTATTGGAGAATAATTAAAATGCATTTAAAAATAATTATCAAGAATAACCCTTGTACACCGGATTCATAAATAACTCATCTAAGAGCGTAAACAAGATTATTAATTGCCACTTGTTTATTTCACAA
>JAFIRS010007228.1:0-27152 GCA_018342105.1 Gonioctena quinquepunctata | reverse complement strand
CTCTCAGTTGGCTCGTTTTTGATGTCATCACAGGTCAGTGAATTGTCTTGATTATTTTTTTACATTTCTAGAAACCAATGGAAACTTTCAATTCAAATCATTCATGACATTTCGACCAATCAAAACATTATTATAGTGGGAATATTCTACCTAGAATATTGCCGCGGAAATAATTTTAGGTATTTTGTGTTTATTGTCTGACATCGTCATTTTCAATTTGACGTTTGTCATTAATTCGCATGAAGTGAGAAATGAATCAAAACCGGTTTGCTACATTGTATCATTGTGCGACATTTGGCAACTAGTTTTCGAAAATCAGTGGAACTATTTTCACTTTTTTCTCACTCTCTTGTGATATCACAACTGACAATTGTGAAAAAATACCTGATTTTTTTCGTGAAAAATAGACTAGTCACATTGAGACGTTCTTTCATCGATAGAAAAACAACGTAATTAAAAAAAACATTTCATGGCATGTGTGCATTTGTCTTGCTAATAATAAGCCCCCATCGAAATTTCTGTTGCTCCTGATGATACAACGTTGAGCTGGCACAGCACCTTTATTTGTAGACAAAATCTAGAATTGTATAGCTATATCATTATTTGGTTTTTCATTGTTGATTTGTGACAAACAAGTTCCACCAATAGTGTATAGTTGCACGGTACATGAAATTATTGCATATGATTCATTCTATAACGGGTGATAGCGAAATGATTATCACCCCCTCAGTTTTTTAGTAACGGAGGGAAACATTTGAAATATTTGATATTCTCAGGAAACTTCTAATAAACAAATGCTATAAAACAAGTTCTGCATATTTGCGCACGGTCAGAGAAATCGTTGCTTATGATCCATTCTATTACTTGGTAGTAGCTGAATGATTATCACTCCCTCAGTTCTTCCATAAGGAAGAAAAACATTTGAAAAATATGATTGTGTTTCAATCAGAAATTTTCAGTAAACAAAGTGCTATGAAACAAGTTTTACGATTTCTTTATACTTGTACGCTACATCAAATTGTTGCTTGTGATTCATTCTACGAAGTGCTGGTATCGAAATGATTGTCACCCCCTCAGTTTTTCATTAGGGAGAAAAACATTTAAAATATCTGATTGAATCGCAAAATTTTCGATAAACAAGGTTCTATAAAACAAGTTCTACCATTTTCGTAGACTTCCACGCTATATCAAATTGTTGTAAAGTACAAAGAATTGAAGAAATAACTTATCGAGAGATTTGGAGAATTAATTAAAAAAAAAACTTGTAGTACCTATAACACAGAATAACAGAAAATTTATGAATGCCAAACTTGT
This sequence comes from Gonioctena quinquepunctata, assembly GCA_018342105.1. Taxonomy (NCBI): domain Eukaryota; kingdom Metazoa; phylum Arthropoda; class Insecta; order Coleoptera; family Chrysomelidae; genus Gonioctena; species Gonioctena quinquepunctata. Next base: position 25,838 of record JAFIRS010007228.1, on the reverse strand, counting down.
AGAAGACCTAGGCACTCCTGGTGTTTGGGAGAAAAATATGAGAAAGACATGAAAGATAAATCACCATGTTTTCTCTGTACTTCATTTCGATTGGAATAGGGCAGCCCCTAGTGCTATAATGACGTACAAATTCAATGGCCCTCAAAAAACATCTGAATATAGAAAAACTGGGTCTCGGTGTTCTTGCAGAAATTTGAGCGTTTAATTTTAATATCCGAATCATTTGATGTACCATACAAGTCTGGAGAATTGGTAAAACATATTTTATATCACTGTTTATTAAAAATTTCTTGAAATGTTTTCCAATGTTTTCTCCCCATACAAATGAACTGAAATGATGATAATCATTTCGCTAATACCACATCCTAGAATGAATCATGTGCAGCGATTTGATTTACCGTGCAGGTCTACACAATTGGTATATTATAGCACCCACCTTGTTCATCGGAAATTTTGCGTTCCAAACAGATATTTCATATGATTTTCTTCCTTGTGAAAAAACTGAGGGGGTGATAATCATTTCGCTAATACCACCTCCTTTTTTTTTTGAAAGTTTTCTGAAAATAACACAGATTTCGAGTGTTTCCCTCCTTTACGAAAAAATTGTGGAGGTGATAATCATTTCGCTATCACAATAATGTCATGAACCAAGCAGAAGTGGTAAAGCTTGTTTTATATTTATTTATTTTTTATTTATAGTAGTAATACATCCAACAGACGAAAGAATCCAATTATGGGAGTATACAACGTAAAATTTGTGTAACACAGTATACTTATTCTAGGTTTATATGTTGATAATAACTGATAAGTAACAATACTTTCTGAACTTACATTTCAATTCGAGATGGGCCTATATAAAATTTGTTTGAATTGGGATGCATTTGAAAAGAATATATCCACTGAGGGAAGATTGTTTAGACATCTACACATATGATTTAGACAATTATAGAAATGATGTTGGGAATTCGGTACATCAATACGAAAGGTAAGATTCGTTCTAGAGGCTAAACAAGGGATATTGAAGTTCAATAAAGATAGTAATGTTGATGAATCGATTTCATTGTGTATAAGTTTATGAATGAAAGTAAGGTCGGAAATCTCACGACCTTTTCTCAAAGAAACCATATCCATTCAAGAGAAGATTTTACTAACAGTGTCTTTCTGGATATGAACCATGAACTTTGAGATACATGAATTTCAGAAATCTACGTTGAACATTTTCTAGTTTGTCACTGTATTTTGTATAATGCGGGTTCCATATCTGGCTGCCGTATTCCAATTTCGATCTCACCAAAGCAAAAAATATGCATTTTATTGCTTCTAGTGATTTGAATTCTTTGCAATTTCGTATAACAAACCCAAGAAGACGCATTGATTTATTTGTGATATCCTCTATGTGTGACGAAAACGTTAATTTCGCGACAAACGTTATTCCTAGATCCCTACATTCAGATACCCTCGTAATGATGGTATCCTTCAATGAATAATTGTGGACAATTGGAGATCTACGTGAGTATGTCATAATTTTGCATTTGCTAATGTTCAGTGGTAAGTTATTCGAGTCACACCATTCAACTAAATTATTTATGTCGTGTTGTAATGTGGTACAGTCCGTAGGATCTAGAATTTCTTTATAAAGTTTCATACCATCTGCGTAAGGAAGTGTTTTTGATTTTATGGAGTCACAAATGTCGTTTACAAACATAAGAAATAAGAGTGGCCCCAGGTTTGAGCCCTGCGGCACCCCAGAACAGACAATGAACTCAAAGCTTTTTTTCCCTTCATATTCAACAAACACATTTCTGTTCGGGAGGTAACATTTCAGAAGGTTTTGGAGTTTCGCAGAAATTCCGAATCGACTTAGTTTTCTCAGAAGAAATTCATGGGAAACTTTGTCGAACGCCTTACTGAAATCAGTATAAATGACGTCCACCTGATTTTTATCATCCAAGGATTCCGAAACATATTGAGTAAGTGTACATAGATTCGAAACAGTGCTTCGTGCTCTCATGAATCCATGTTGGAATTGCGAGAGAGATCTGGAAATTTTATTATAAATTAGATCCGACAGGATGATTTCAATAAGTTTTGAGAAGACTGATATCAGAACAATTGGTCTGTAGTTGGTAATATAATTTGCCTTTCCTGACTTATGAACAGGGAAAATGCGTGAGGTTTTCCATAGTTTAAGAAATCGGTCAGTATGTAACATTTTATTGTAAATTATTTGTAGGGGTCGACATAGGTAAGTTATAGCACTTGATTGCCAAAAATTTTGCGATGTTTTCCTCTCTTACTGAAAAACTTGGGAGGCCATCATTATTTCGTTGAAAACACCTGACAGTAATGATCATAATTTACCATTTGTGGTACCGTGCAATTTTGCAGAGTTGGTAGAACTCCTGTTGTACTTTCGACTAGTCCATTATGTCTCATTGATATATCCCTCATAAAATTTTCTATGTGTCAGAATTTATGGATGCTATTTCGTTGCTATCTTCACACCGATTCATGACATTACCTTCGCAAAAAATATCCAAACACTCCTTTTCCCACATCCTGGAATGATACATAACTCAACTATGCTGAAACAAATTAACAAATACATCTAATCCACATCCCATAATTTCCGTTTCATTCAAAAACTAAACAACTCACTTCATTATTATTCATGCTATGTCAGTCGAGAACAATCGCCTCGCCCACTTCAGTTCCTTGTAACCCCTATTAGGCAATTTACATCGCCACGGAATAATATCTTCATTGTAAATACGTGGAAATGGGTAAGAAAACGTACATCATGCTGACGTGCTAACAAGGCGAATGCCTTCATTTTTTCCACAAAATCAAGCGAGAACACGCGAACGAAATCTTGTCGACAAGCAAATATTCAATAAGAAGACGAGTGGGTTTTTTCGTTGTTGTTCAGACTTCGCGGTGGTCTCGTAATTATATGTTTCGAAAATAATGATACTGGTATTCGAATTTTGAGCCATGAGAACGTATCTTCAGTAAGCGATCGCTGTAAACGAGGCTCCACTTATACCCTACCACTCTTCCATACTGATGGGATGAACCAAGGTTGCCTATGAGTTCAGTGACAATTATCTGTAGTTTTTCATCGGTCAATGGCAGATCGATATCATCGTCATTCTCATTCAGATCACGAATCTCGCAGATGTGAACCTTCTCAGGTGATGTGGATCTGATGGGAGTTTTGTGGTAGCTCATCCAGGGATTTTCTCGAGGGTGTAACGATATATCTGTTACATTTCTTATTGATATGCTCGAGATTTATTCACTTCCCTATTGAAAATCTGTTACATTACTTATTGAAAATCTTAGCGACATCTAACCGTCGGTAATGGAACAATCATTACGGCTAAAGAAGGAGAGCTGTCGCAAATGATCTGACAGTACGATCATATTTAAGGCGATGGACGTGACATTCTCGCCCCTTTTCTGATCTTTCGGCAATTAAGATACATTGTTTTCTGAAGCTCGTCGGCTATTAAAGAGTAGAATATGCCATGTTGAAATAATTTATTGAATCAGAGCATTTTCCTTTCTCCGCGAATATGGATTCAAATCAGTGAATAGTGTATGTCAAGGAAGGTATGTATTGAGAAATATGTTTGGACCGTAGATATTTCAAATATGTCACATTCAAATAATTTTCAAGAGAATGTTAGATAATTTTTCACAAGGGAAGTATCTGAAGTCATCTACGCATTTTCGCTTAGAAAACAGTAATTAGATTTATCTAGGTCATTCTGACTAAAAATAGCAGTGTCATTCACTATATATTTTTGAGGATTATGAATCCCACATGTATATATTTTTATGAGTTTTTATATATCTTTGGTATGGTTCCATATTTGGTAACAATAATCACCAATCTGTGATTTTGATGTGGTTGAAGTGATCTAATATGTATATTTTATGTATAAATTTGGTACTTGAAATTTGGAATTCTCTTTGAATTTTCAGATACTTTTTTGAAGAAGTATTTGACGGCTGGTCAAACATTTATTCTCATATACGTTTCTTGAATATCGCTGAAATTGAAGTCATTTTCGTAAATCAAATTCAACAAATTTGGTTGTCTCAAATTCTGATTTTTGATTGTTGATAACGAAATATCTTGGCTGCTCAAGATCAGAGGAAAAACCATCTCTTCCATATATGAAGCAAAGATCAATTTTTGTTAATTCATAAGAATTATTAAAAATAGTTCTTCAATTGCAGTATTGGATATTATTTATTTGTATACTCAATTAATTTTAAGTAATAATCTCTTGATGAAATTACACTCAACTGTAACAACAATGAGTTGAGGAGTGCATTGAAAAGATTCCAAGTTTCAAGAAATAGAATTTTTGTATATCAAACTCTGACACAAACAATATTGTTTTCATGTTAAATCGCTGAGAACACACTTGATGGACCAGAAGCTGACTCAAGTGCTAGACAAGGAAAAATACAATCAAGGTACATCGTCATCAAAAAAACCGACAGTTCAGCAAAACAAAACAATATTAGTTTTCTGCATTGGAATAAGAAAATAAATTTTGGATTCAAATATTCTGAGTTTGGAAGAAATGTGAATTTTTGTAAATAGATTGTTATAAGTTGCTATTTGTTTTATTGTTGTAGTTATTAACAGAAGGAGAGTTAATTGATGTGCAATTTTTATTGAATGAGGTTTTGGATTTTTGTCCTAGTTTATATAAAAATTCTGGCGTCCATTCAAATTTACAATTTCTAATACTTTGCTTGAAACATAAAAAATTTGAAACTAGCAAAGCGGTCCAAAGAACTCCACACCGATCTTCACTGAATAGTCTGGGTATTCTATTTCAACAAATAACTAGAACTATCATTACAAGGGTACCATCATAAATACTATATGGGGATTTTATCGCTCTGAAATTTTTGAAATTTTCGAGAAAGTATTTTGCCTGGAAATTTTAATGAGTGCGATTTTCGGTCTTATTATCTGATCAAACCACGAAAGCGAAGCTTGAGTGGTTTAATCTTTGATAATAGGACCGCAAATTGCACGAGTTAAATAACCTATGCAAAATTTTGGGATAAAATTCTCCGGCACGAATGATATTTGATGAGAATATTTCCCGAATCACATGCAAAACTCAATAATACTACGAGGATCCACCTTATATTCGGATTTTCAAAGTGGAAAGTTACAGCAATTCTTCTCTTGAATTCACTCAAAAACTTAAAATAGATATAATTTTTTCACTATGAAATTATATATTATTGTAGCTGGAACTGATTTTGATAAAAAAGAGATCCACTGCTATGAATCGAATCCGAGCCTTTCATGTGACAGGTCCGAAAAAAAAAGGTATGTTTAAAAGTGTTTCTCATTGATTATCGAAATAATGAATAGATGAAAATTGTATCTATGATCATTGAAAAAAATGGCTAATAGGCAACGACGGTCACCCATCCAAGTACGAACCGCGTCCGACGTTGCTTGACTTCGCGTCCCAGTCTGGTTAATTCAAATTCAAATCAATCAATAATACGTTTATTCAGAGTTCTGTATTTACATTGCACACTTATTCAACCTACTATATACATATTTACAATATCAACATGTATGTATATATATATATATATATATATATATATTGTTATGTTGGGAAATGTTATAAAATAATTGAACTTATTATTATTATTATTAGGTAAGTTAGTTATCGTGGTTAATACTTTGTTGTTTTGGAAATTTTCTTTACCTTTTTGATATTCTAGAATCTTGTAAGATGCTCTAGTCGATGCATATGTATCAAGAGGTCAGCCTCATAGTACCTCTGTTGTCAAAAGTATATGACCAACAATACATCTCACAATTAAATTATATGAAAATTTAAATTTATAGAAAACATTTTATTTGAAGTAGATCAATTGATATATATGTTTGGAACATCCTGTATGATAAATCTCATCAACAAGAAACCCACCAATGAGATATGGACAGAGTTGTGTGGGAAAAAAGTGATGAAATATAAAAGATATGAAAGCAGAAATTATCAGAAATAAATTTTATACGAATTTGTACGTAGTATATGAGATTTAGGATTAGATTCCATTGATAAAATAATGAATAGTAATTAGAATGACGAATAATTAGGTAGAAAGTGGTACTAAACTCTGAAAATCTGTGAAAAAGGAAAAAAGGTGTGTGTTGCCATAGAAGAAAATAACGAGTTTGGAGGAGATCGAAAAAAATTAAGAAAAGAAAGCCACGTACAAAATTTGAGAAGATAAAATAATAGTCAATTCAAGAAAAAACCTGCTAAACGATTCCCGAACGAGAGCAATTCCAATAAGGCACAACTGGGAGCAATAATTTATCACAAAATTCCACTTACCTGGTGACAGAAGAGAAATCCTGAAAAAGCCAATTACTGGAACAAAAATTTGTTTTTGACGCACGTAAGCTGTCATTCCAATTTCAAAAGTACTCCCACGAGGCAGGAAAAAGAGCAACAGGTATTCTATTCACAAGAACTCACCAAAGTGCATCGTTTCAGTTTATCAAATAACATAGAGTATCTGATTCACTGTGTTCCTTTTTGATTGAATATTCCACAACAATTTGATGAAAAAGGACTGATAATAACTTTCAGACATTCTTTCAACTGGTTTAATCACTCATATTAATTTGCACCATATTACATTATTGTTTTTATTTCAGTCCATAAGGTAGTTTTCGCAGAATAGGTCAGTTTTTAAGGTTTTATCTGAATAAAAATATCCATTTGATTATTTTCTGCAATCAGTGTTTTATCTTTGAACATCTAACTACACTTTTTCCCACTAAACAGCATTTGATATCGAGCCGTTCGACAAGATGGCACTGCTGAACTTGCTAATCTAGAGAGAGGCGACTAATTGTTCATAGGCTTACCAACTGAGCTGGGATAGGGTGAAAAAAAGTTTGAAAAAGGGTAAGATAACAAAGCCGGAATTTTCATTTTGTTATGATAGGGATTCATTAATAAAATGTTTGAGACGAATCTACAGAATATATAAACACTGAAATCCATCCCATAATAACAATATACATATATATATATATATATATATAATATAAATATAATATATATATATATATATATATATATATATATATATATATATATATATATATATATATATGAAATGCACAAAACTATAGAGGTGACACCTATAATTTGTGGGGTTAAGCTTAGACCTAATGACGTGGAATTTGATGACACGAATTTCGTGCACATCAATAGGTCACCAACAGATGTCAGTATAGGCCAATCCACGATACCAAAAGTCGTACTCCTAGTGCGTTCAGAGTACCACCACTACTCCACATTTCTTGTTTGTATGAGAATATGGGAATTAGATCATTCATTGCCTCACTTGTCTCAGTTTAACAGGCTGAAAATAGTTATTTGTATGCCAAGGCCGCGAAATACCTTTTTAGCGACCGAAAGAAAAGTTATCGCCGAGGCCGCTTGCGGCCGAGGCAGGATAATCTTGAGGTCGCTGAAAAGTTTTGCTGTCATGGCATACACACTATTTATCGTGCAATCGTCAAATTTATCAAATTAGATAATTGCGAATAAATATATTATTGCTTCAAAATCGACAGCAGTCACAGCGTTGCTATGGAAATGATATGGTTGAATATATGCAAACCATTGTGGCAGTTCTTGACAAAACGCAAATATGTCTGATACTGATAGTGATATTTTCGTATCTCGCACTCCTCCAGAGCTCATTGTGAACTTGGCGCCTTCCGTTTTAATACTTGGAAAATCTAAACGTCAGTACGTAAAATGTTACAGTGAGTTTGAAGATAGGTGTGACAAACAGAATGTAAAATAATCCTTGTCATTGTCGTATTTCAGAAATATCAAATTTGGAAGTGACTTTTGGTTTGGCCGCCGTTGATGGGCAACGGTCGGGAAATTAAATTCCGCGGACTGTGTTGAGAACGCGAAAGACTCACTTTGCGTGGTGTATATTTGAATTCCAATATCAAAGCACTGTATGCAGTGAGCTTAAAATCCCTCATTTTACCAATTTTGCATTTCCTGTTGCCTTATGGGAATTGAATTTTATACATGTATTGAATGCGTTGACATTTAATGACAGGATATATGGTGTGGTTTTATCGCAAAACAATATCGAATCTACTGGGGGTTTTATCAGTATAAAACAGCGAGAAGACGTTTTACCGCTATAAATCTGATATGATTGGTTCTTTGTTTGAAATTTCGGACATTTGATTGGCTCAAAAATAAAGAGGGGAATTTTCGATTATAAGAAATTGCTAATTATTGTATATGACATAATTGCCAGGGGTGGCCGTGATTTTTGTAAGAGTTCAGAGATGATTCTTAATCTTCCAAGAAATAATTATCTTTCTTTTTAGATCAATAGCTAATAGATTAATGCAAAATACACATCTGTGTCATAGTCTATCGTTATTTTAGAGATGAAAAATACGTAATTCTGCTTTTGGATGAGAATTTTAGAAGGACTAATTGGGTCGTTGTGGCAGGTATTACGAATGAATAAAAAATAAATAAGTCATGTTATAATCTGATAGTATATATTGATAATATAATTCACAGTTATGAAAAAAAGTCATATAAGTACTCATTTACGTGTAGTATAACAAATGAATTGATTCAATTGTTATTGAAATTCACTTATGAAATTGAAGGTTTATGATAACTAAAATAAAAAACAAACTCTGCTTTGCAACTTTTCAAAAGTTTTTGAGAAACTGCATCAATTGTCGTATCATATCTCGTTTGTATTTTTAGTGGAGAATTATTCATTGCTAAATTCAATTGTTTCCTCGAAAAATCGATTTATGATCGAGATTCCTTTAAACGGAAATTAACATTGGGATCTTCAGCAAGAATCATTGGTAACTCATGGTGATTGCTATTTAAAAGATCTGAACCTTCAATTTTAAAATGAATCCTGCCGACTGCGCCAATTAATGCCGCGAGATGAAGGATGGCGTTCTCTGAAACAAGTTTAATTCGTCAGGACTACAGTGAATGATTAATATTCCCGAACTTTACAGTGACAGTTGAAATCACACTGAATCTTTGTTGAACCATTTCCGTGGATATGAGACAGATGTTTAGTCAAAGGAATCTAGGAAAAGATGTGGAAGAAGTGGTTGCCCTTGAGGGGCAACGTTACTTGCTCGAGCAGCGTTTGGATTCATTATTTGTTGATATATCATGGAAAAGAATAACTCACATCATTCATCTAAAAATGAATTGGTTTTTGTTCGTTTAGTGGATTCGAAACAAATATTATCTTGTGATATATTTTTTTAATTTTGTATATCTTCTGATAGAGATTTGAACTTTCCCTATATAAGAAATTTATATCTGCAGTTCATATGATATCCACAGGAAATTATTCACATTGACAAATATTGTACAAAAACAAATCATCGACTTTCAAGCTAACCCTTCTCTCAATATTTTTATAAATGTAATTGAAAGAAGTTGCTGCGATTCCTCAAGCTTGAATTCCCCCTTAGTGTTCTGCCTTAATTAAACGTGGAGGAATTTCTGAAGCTTTGACTCCAATTCCAGTGTGAAGTATCCATACAATTTCATGGGAATGGTCTTTATTCAACTGAGAAACTCAAAGATCAAAGATTCGTTCAGAATAAATATTTTTCCGACTCGAGTGGATTGAAGGATCACAAAAAACGATGTGGAATGGAGGCTGGAAAAACAAGAGTATGATCATTGGAAAATATAATATGTTGCATAATATGAAGGTTTTTTTTTCCGATAGTCTATTTTATTGTTATGATTGACATTCAAGTTATCTTCCTGGGAATTTTTAATGAAGTCGAAACTGAATATTTTGGATCTTGTTTTCATATTGCCAATCAATATCGAACCAAATTATTATTAATTAATATCGCATTTCAATATATTTTCAGCAACAGAAGTGTTTACAGGGATGAACAAATTTTTGAATCAAATAAAATTTATTTGAATCAAACAAATAAAAGTGTACGACAAAATGTAATCTCAAAATGAGTGAAATTATTTCTTGATTTTGGAAAAAATTTGAAGTTTCAATCAACTGAAACTAATTTGCATGAACAAAATATCTTATTTGACCAACTCTATTCATCACTCGTTTTGGCAGAAATGTTGTTTCAATCATGTATTTATTTTGTTAAATCGAATAATCAGATCTACAAAATTTGCTGATTGCTTCAACAAAAATATTCATTCAAGCAAGCATTTATGTCGAATTGATGAATTTAATGGAGAGAGCCTATACCAGACGTTTGAGTCCAGACCATAGACAAGAGTTCTATACTGATATAGACCGCAAACTCAACGTCAAAATTTCCCGACTGATTTCAGCGTTACCTACGTGGTTGGAGTCATGAACTAATCAATATGCGACAGTTTTTGAATTCGACTCATGAAAATAAATTACGAGACCTCCGTACTTAGCTAAGGAAACCTTTCTGCCGAATGTGGTATTGAGGATTCCTCAACACAAAGGATTTCTCAGCATAGTGTGGTGCAAACAGGCAATATTCAATCAAAATGACAAACTCAGCTATCACCGTGTTGAAAACTCAAACTCAAGTGGCTAATGGATTTTTCTCTGAGGGAGGAATATTGAACGTGATGGGCTGAAAAATTCCTTCTCATTATATCCGGTGTGCTTGGTAATTAAAATATTAAAAAATCTTTGAAAAAGATAGCATCTGTATGAAAATTGTAGATATGATCACTTTATCGTTCGCTTATCACTAACACCTCTAAATGCACCATTTGATGATTAGTTGCATTAATGTATTATTCACTCTGTATAATGAACAGATGCCAGTAGAGGTAGAGAAAAAATATCCGTAAAATTCTCGAAAAATATCTTACAATTAACATACTTTTTCGTAACTAGAAGTTGTTGAAAGAACCATATAAATATACTCTTCAGCAGTGTTATTCAAAAGAGCATTGTGACTCTCTGAGATTGCTTTTTTGAACAATAATATCAAGATATTGGAACGTTGGGAAAAAATTGATTCTTACTGAACAGTATCATCTGATTCCAATTTCCTGAGATGATCTCGTTCATGAAAAATTATCTTCCCTTCAGATTAGGTGAACGTATCATATTTTGAATTGTTGAAAAATAATTCACAATCAAGGTATCTATTTTCCATGAAACAACCGTGTAGCGCATCATACTGGCTGAAAATGGGGAATAGATCAAGAATATGAGATCACCCAATATCTTCACGAAATTTTAACAGGGGCTTCAAAACATGATAAAAACACTACAGCAATCGAAAATTGTGCGCGGAAAAAATGATATTAGGAGATACGGGCCCCCGAAGATCCATAAAGAGAGGTTATGGGATATCACTTTTGGAAATTGTGAACTAAAATAAACAATTTCTGATGACACTAAAATAGTAACTGCACATTCATTCAACGTTATAGTAATAATAAACTCATTTAATTTTCGATAAAGTAACTCCGAATACTTTTCATATAATGCTACAGAAGAAATGTCAAAAATCACATGTTGGTGATTGTGTTATGTTTAACCAAATCTCGTGGACCTTGAAGTTTATTGATATGCGACGTTGCCTATGTCTACAAGGGGAGGAGAAAGTACTGAAATTCAATGCGACATACATATTTGAGCATATAAATTATAACTATTGCAGCATGAAAAGACGGTCCGATAGTTCTGATGGATATATGTATCAATAGAAGTTTGAAATGCAAATAATATATCATCACGCTTCTTGGGAGTGTCTAATAGCTTTTGAAAACCGAGCATGAAGTGGATGTACCTCACTTAGAAAGTTACCAAACATATTGAAATAATGTGACTTCAGATTTTTTGTTTTAAGTAATTGTAAACTGGACTAAGAAAGGGATTTGGCTTGGATTTTTCCTCGTATGCATACGAGAAGACATCCAATCAATTTCTTATGTTAAAAGAAGGAACGCAACCTAACCTAACATGGCTAACCTTGTTACCCAAGTTGAATGTAGCTAATCAACCTTACACGGCAACGCTTTGCTCCGCTCGATCCAACCAATTTCTTACGTAAAAAGAAGGAACACAATCTAACCTAACTTGGCTAACCTTGTTATCCAATTTGAAAGCATGGTTATTAACCTCACGAAGCGACGCCTCGCTCCAACCAATTAGTAATTCGAAAAGAAGAAGCACAACCTAACCTAACTTGGCTAACCTGTTAAAAGATATCACAAAATAAAACCTTGAATTACCCCAGGGCTAATAACATCCATTCGAAAGAGAGATACACTTAAAAAAAAATTGACACTCAATCCTTGAATAGAGCAAAAAAGAAATTCAACCTATATAAAAAATTAACCAAAAAAACAAAGAATGACTTCTATAGAGAAAAGCTCGACTCTATAAAGGGTGACTGCAAAAAAAACATTGGATCTCCTCAAAGACGTAACAAATAAAAAAAATCGAATCAATCCATCTCCAACATTCCAATAAAAAACAAAAATGGTGAGCCAGTAAAGAACCTAGATAAAAAATTAGACATTTTCAATGATTATTCTGCCAGCATAGGTTCTGATATGGCAAAAAAACGATTTCTTTAAAGACCCATCCAGACAATCAACAATATTTCTAAAACCTGTAACGCAGAATGAAATAATCGAAATGATATCAAAACTCAAAAACAGCTGTTCACCAGGCCCCGACAAAATATACTCAATATACATAAAAAATATACATAAATATTTGTTAAAATCTTTAGCACACATCATTTACCTTACTTACAAATAAGGAAAACTACCTTATCAATGGAAAGAATCATCTGTGACTTTTATATACAGAGCTGGCAAACATGATTGTGTAGAAAATTATAGGCCCATTTCGGTTATAAAAAATTTTTTTTAAAAAAGGAAAATTTTTCGTAGAAATCATGCCAATTCGGCTTCATGGCAAACTCAAATACTGAAAATGCGTATTAGACCTGACTGAAAAAATCATAATGGCTCTGGATAGTTCTCAAAAATGTTTGGCGATTTTCGTAGATCTTGCCAAAGCTTTCGATACCGTAGCACACACCAAGCTTTTTAAGTTATTCACATACGTTATACGGGGACCAACTCTGCTTTTATTATAGGACTATTTAACTAGTAGATTTCAAAAAATAAAAATTGACAACCAATACAGTCGTTCTCCAGAAGTCAGAATGGGAGTTCCCCAAGGAACACTACTAGGACCGATTAGGTTCCTCATTTATATAAACAGTATAAGTTGAATCCAAAACTTCAAAGGGCATCTTATTTCATATGCAGATGACACTGCCATCGTTATTATAGGGGAGAAATGGGAAAACGGCTATCCAAGTTGAATGCAAGCCAATTAACCTTACGAAGCGACGCTCGCTGCGCTCGTAATCATGTCGTTGGCAGTATGAATTCTATAGAAAAATATTGGTGGCCCTGAAAAAGGCCTTTTTTTCGAAGTAAAGTGATTCAATAAACAGTTCATCCTCATTTGCCATATGGATCGTATAACCTCCCAGCTAATTTCAAAAACTCCTCAGTTATGAAAAAATGTAATGTAAATTTTTTGTCTACATCAAGAATATTCTGCGAAAAAAAAATCATGGGCGAACGAATACGCAAATATGCTGCTAACGAAGGACAAGTTGGAACCCATCTACACATTCTAATATTGAAGAAGCAAAACCACACTTTTTTTTTACTTTAAAATGCCATAACGTCCAAATTATATTTTTGGCGTTTAAATTTTCTTTGCTTGAGTGTCTTTATCGAGTTTTGAAGCGTTTGTGATCATTTCGTGAAAATTTTGTGAAAATTTTGCGAAAATCCGGATTGTCCCAATTCACTTGAATAGTTGGCAACGTGGCATGTCCATAAAACGCCAAGATCAAAGCACAATGCAACCACCAATATTTTATTTTTGACATTTCTTGTGGAAAATAGTGATTTTAATGTTACTTGAACGTTGAATGAGTGTACAGTTAATATTTCAGTGTAAAAAACTATCCTTTAAATCAGTTTGCAGTTTCCGAAAGTGATATTCCATAACCTCTCTTTATGAACCTTCGGGGGCCCATATCTCCCAAAATTATCTTTTCCGCGCTGAATTTTCGTTTGCTATACTGTTTTTATCGTCTTCTGAAGCGCCTGGGAAAATTTCGTGAAGATACTGGGTGATCTCATTTTCTTGACCTTTACCGAAAATGGATTACACATTGGCCAATAAAGTTAGTAAATATCCAAATAATATTCATGGAATAATGGCTCAACTGACTATAGTAGGTAACTATATTGGTTGAATCGACGCTATCTTGGTGGGGAATTTCTATCATCTTGCTTTGGCAGAAAGGGTTTTCAAGCAAAGATGATGGGGTTTGCGAAATCTAAAGTATGACCATTTTATCGAGTATGTTCTACTATCGTGTTTTGATATGCGTTTTTCTAATACAGTCCTGTTTTACCAATGTAGCATTTGGTTCAATTATTACAGTTGATTTCATAATCGACGTTTGATTGTAGGTCAATAGGGGTTTTTGTTTTTGTCATGAAAAAAACTTTTTACCAACGGTGTTTTCGTTCAGAAATATTTGTCAAAAACGGTATTTTGTTGTATTTCATTATCAAATTAGTTTGTTAGAAGGTTTGTTATAATGGATACATTTTTTCAACCAACGAAACCAAAAAGGAGGGGGTTCTCTAATCGACGCGTATATTTTATTTTTATTTTTTTTATGTATGATCACGCATAACTCTTTACTGAGACGTCCGATTTCGATAATTCTTTTTACCCCTAAGGGTAGCAAAATGAAAGACATTGATCACTCACCCTCTGAATTATGCTCCGTTAACCGATTCTATCAGCCATAACTTTTTACTGGGATCTTCGATTTGGATGATTCTTTTTTAATCAGATAGGGTATACCTCATCGTTGATCATATTCGTATTTCGAATGGAATTATCCACCCTTGCGGGTAGAAAAATAGGGGATAATTGATTTTCAACTTGTGAACATTGGCACTCATATGTAGTTGACAATGACAGATCGCTAGTGTCATTATCACAATCAATATATTCTATAAGAGGATGGAATGATATACAAAGTAATAAAATAAAATAACCAGAACAACAAAAATGATTTATATTACAACAAATAGTAAAAGTAGATAATCATATTATTTAACTGGTAATAGTTGAAGTAAGGTGGGTAAGTAAGTATTTTGGAAGTAATAAAAAAACGAGCAGTTAGTAATCAGTAGATTACAGCCACAAAAAATTAAAAAATAAAAACTTTTTAACAAAAAATTAAACCGACGAATACGGAACTGAAAAGTAAAAATAAAATAACCTTCTTATTCAAATAAGCCCTAAATAATGAATAACTTTTTTAAAAAATAAAAACTTTTTAACAAAAAATTAAACCGACGAAAATCACTTCAAAAAATTATCAGAATATCCCCAGCTCGATGCCATCATTTTACGCCTTACCCAATTCATTTGCTTGTTTGTTTGGCGCCGACTCAAAATTAGTTACTTACATTAGTTTAGGAGCTTAGTTATTGAGACTAAGGAGGTTTATTTTATTTTTTACTTTTCAGTTCCGTATTTCGTCGGTTTAATTTTTTGTTAAAAAGTTTTTATTATTAGGGATGGAGGATAATAATTTTTTTAAAGAAAATTTTTGATTTGTTCAAGATTTTTTATGGTATTCTGGGTTTGAAATTTTGAGCCCTCTTCTTTATTTTATGCTGAAAATAATTATGTGAAAAAAAAGTATTTCTCCAACCAAACTGATTGATATCCCAAGAAACCTTCTGAATAATATATGTTCACATTGGAACACTGACCTACTTGAATTGAAATACAACATTGGCTACAAACATTGGCATTCCAATATTCGTTTGATATTGATTCTGAAAGTTAAACATTATAAAAAATTTCATGTTTGATACCATATTGCGTGGATGGTTTGCCAAAATGAATTATCATTCATGATGGATAATGTTAATAATTGTTCACGTGTTTTACTTGTGGAAAGTAATAAATCTAAAAAAATATCAATTAAAAAATTCTAATGAAAGCTCAAACTTAAATTAAATGTTTTTTTGGATGAGTACGATTTAATATACCGCAATGGAAAATTTGATGAATCTTATTTATTCGTCATCAGTGGAGTGCCCTCGAATTCCACACAGGCTAGAGACACTTCCAGTAATCAACTGAAAAATTCATAAAAAAATTGAAAATGGTGAAACAATTGAATGTCACACCCATCACATTCCTTTTCTCTCTGATTTGTCACAGTAATCGTGAGAACTCCAGAGCAATTATTCAACCTTTTTTTGTTCCCCACTGGATTCCGAACCATTTTATCCGTAATTAATAAAGTGCATGAAATTGGATTTTTCGTGCCGAATAACTGTCGAAATGCGGGGGAAATCTAGGAAGAGGAGAATTGGGTCATATGCGAACCTCATTCAACCGAGACTAATCAGTGCTAGGAATTTTATATATTCAATATTTTGACGGCTTCTCTATTCATAGCCGGGTTAACTACAACTTGTGTTACAGATAATGATCTTTCCGATCATAGAACTGCCCTTGTAGAGTTTGGCTCCATTGATGAAATAAGTAGATGTCGCATATTGCTGAAAATAAATTTTTGCCAATCAAATACTGAACTATTTTGTAATTGTTTGCTGACACAAAACAGGTTTTCCACCTATTAATATAAAAATCTTGATAATGCATTTCAGCAATTTGGGAGATACTTGGATTTCATTTCGATACATCTTTCCCTTTGAAACAATTTCATGAGAAAGTAGATTATAAGAGTGAGTGGGTGACTGACGTAGTGACGATTGAAAAGCAGCTATAGATATTCAGAAATCAATATCGGTGGTTTTATTTCCAAATCTGTTCTAAATTTCTATTCTAAATTTGTATTGTTTAAAATTAAAGAAATGTGGCTTGTTATCTGAGAGATAATTTTTGACCAAGACTCCAGTTAAGATAACGCTAAATAAAATACAAAATACCTACTTTAGTTACGCAAAATAATAATAAGGCAGCTGGTGGTAGTTCAAACCATTATTCTTGACTAACCTCATTCCACTAAAGTTGGTGGAAATATATTTTGTTGCAAGGAACTCGAAGCAGTATTTGGTATTAATAAAATTCACATTGTTAGGTTATATAAAACACAATTAATCAACTTCAGTTAAATAATAAAAAATAAGTCGATAGTAGCTCAATTTCTCAATTTTTTCAAAATTCATTTTACTAAAGTTGGTAGAAATATATTTTCTCACAAGGAACTCAGTACCAATGAAATTTGCACGCGTAATATTAGGTTAATTAAAAAACAATTAATCTACTTTAGTTATACGAAATAACAAAAAATAAGTCGATAGCAGCTCTAAGTTTTTCACAAATTCATTTTACTGAAGTTGGTAGAAAATAATGGAATAGGTATTTAAAAAAATAATAATATATATTGGTTAAGCAAGTAAACCAAATAATATGTAATAGTATAATAATAGTCTCTATTATTTCGAGGAGACATAATTTCTTGGTTACCCTCTTTAGTTAAATAAAACTCAGAAAAGTTGATAATGTTTTAATTTTTCTTTTTTGAATGAATCTAATCTACTATATAGTCGTCAAAATATAGGTTTTTTCCAAAACGGGCAGAGTATACAGATAATCAATTAGTTCATTGTAGTTAAACGTATAGAAGGCCATGGAATTCAGATCAAACCAAGTAATTCTAACTTTTTACGTTACCTGGGTATTAATTATCTAAATAAATTCGTTGTGTTGTAGAGTTTATAAGAATGGGGCGGTTTGCGAAATACGTTTAAGTTTTGTAATGAAGTTAGTGAAATTAAAATGTATCATCGGAACCTAATAGTTATTTATGTAATAAGGATCATAAAGACGATCATTATGGTACAAGTCGTGAATGTTATTGGGCAAGGCGTAGCCGAGTCCGATAACACGACGTGTGCCATAATTATTGTTTATGATTCGTATTACATACAAAATTTTATCTGATGGCATTTATATCAATACATTTTCGAAAAATTGAAAACTGCATTTCTGACATGTCACAATGACAACTTTTTTTGAAGGAGTAAGTATATGTGTAGTTTCAGATATTAGTAGGTTAGTGAGCTGTGCTTTGCCATTTCCTTGACAACGTCAGGTTGTAACGGCAATATTTATTTATCTGCTATCAAACACAATGGACCTTTACATTTACGAAAAAAAAAATTCAAAACTTATATAGGTCGATTATATTTCATATGAAACGTCCAATTGAGTTAGAATGCCATCATATATTTTTTATTTCGAAAAGATATTGCGTTTCAAAGTGTACCCGTGACGTCACGTTCATCGAAAACTACCCCCTCCATAATCCACGTTCAGAAACACGCATTACTGTTCTTGTCAAAAATATAGCTCACTGCTTGATATACACCATTAATATATAATTGAACACTGTTTATTGATAGACTCATCAACAAAAAACCCATTTCAACAACGGTTTTCTTTATTTAAAACATTCAAAGTTTCTGAACGGGCCTTCCTTTTGATGAATAGCGACCATTGGCAACACCGCAAATATTGAAGACAGTTCCCATTAAAATCATATTGACATTTGAGGTTGATGTTTATTAACTTATTAATTTCTCAATATCATAAACGATTTGGTGTGTTTATAATGAAACAAGGCTTCGTAAAAGCAGGTACGGAAAATTTGCCAAGGGTGGATTATGAGATTACTCCTTTTTTTTATTTTTATGCTTTGTTTATGCAACGTTCCCAAGAACTAAGTGAACTAATAACTAAGGATTCAACACTAGCAAATCAATGAGCGCGTTTATGGAACCCCTAGTACAAGAACTAAGAACCATGACTAGAAAGTTGCCCAACTTTTAACTAAGAACTTTAGTTCTTAGTTAAAACGTTGGTGATTGTTTAGATATAATCAATCAAAAATGCATTATACTGTGAATATATATGTAGGCTTTGTCTGTTTGTATTATAATATAAATAAATTCATATTCGGTACCTGTTAGTGTTTCCTTCATGTGATGAGTCAAATATTTATTAAGTTTGAACTACTGAAAATATAATTAATAATTTAGAATGAATAGACTTGAAGTATGTTCATACAAATTTCGTAAATTTTTTGCAAAATTATTTACTTATTTCACACCAATTCTTTGTTGAGGGATACTAATCTATTTTTTACAAATACAGGCTTACATTTTCTATGGTAAAAATTTTCCCTATGGTTACAAAGCTATAGGAAAAAAAATTTTTCTGAAGATATTGGCATTCATGAAGAGAAAACTTTGACATAATACTGCACATTCTAGTTATTCATAGTATTTTTGAATTTCAATCAATCAAAATAGAAGAAATTATTCTTATCGACAAAGTTGTTATTCGTCCACCCTATGCTCCAGAAATAAATTGTATTGTGCCTTTTGGAGTAGCAGATATTAAAATTTTTACAGTATTGCATTTTTTCTATTCTGACCAAGTCATGGACAGACGAACAGGATCAGAGGGTTTTTCAATTTCCAGACAATAATTGAATTAACTTTCTTATAGCGAGCTCTGAAAGGGATCGCCAAATTTCTTTCAATTTCAGATATGTCAGGCCAATATATAAATTCTTATAAACAATTTACCATCATAGGCACAGCTTTTGTGAAAATCTTGTGAACACTTGATTTACTCATATCAAAATCATCAGCCAATCGAGAGTATACATCCCCAACCCGTATCTTTTTTAAACTTATCAGAACATCCATATATTTAATTTACTCAATTTTGGTAATGTATTTCACAATGTGGTAAACATTTTCAGGGAGCCCCAAATAATATTACTCTTCTTTTCTATAAGTGCAATAGATAAGCGCTGGCGCTGCTGGCCTTCGATATTTTCACAATCAGGATCGGATGAAGACTGACTAGGAATATACTCAGAATTTTTTTTGGTGGTGATATTTTGGTGAATCGGATAATGTACTAGCTTGGCTACTGCTAGGAGAAGAACTATTCGAAACTCTTGAGTAAATATTTCCCATGGATGTAATGTCACTCAACACAGTTTTACTAGCTGAAGGAGTGATGTTTTCATTTGGTTTGGGTTTCTTCATCGTTGGTAGGTCATATACTTATGATGAAACATTGTCAGACCATGTCATTTCAGGTTGATATGTGGACAGACATCTTGCTTCAACATAAATTTGGATCCCCTTGTTCTAGCATATTCCTAATTCGTAGTATCTTCTTTCAGCTGGAACCAAAGAACAATATGTTTATAGGACTGGATATAAAATACAGTACTGATCGATGATTTTGCAAACTTGGATTGAGTGAAATTAAAGATCGTTCCTTGATGTACTCACCTGGAAATTTTCTGCACAAAAGCATATATTTCCGCTTTTACAAAAGTTTGATTCACTTTCACTGGTGTTCAGACAACCGTGCACATAGCACTTTTTAGACATTTTCATAGTTATTAAAATTAGAAAATAATTTCCGAAATTTTTCAATACCAAACATTCATGGCGAGCTTGTTCATTTGCAGCAGTTCAGCAGTTCTCTGCATATCTCGTGTCTCGTATCAGATATATGCAAGAAAAAGAGCTGAAGAGAGACAAACGATTGATAATATTCTATTCCGTGGAGCAAACGAACGAACCTATCAAAGTATCAAATAACAAATGTCATTACGTCACAATTCCATGATTCGCAACTCATACAACGATGCCAAATCAACTTTTAGTGAACGTGACGTCACGAAACCACTATTTTCCGGATTATGGAAAAACTACCCATCAGAAAAATAAAATAAAAAATCCCAAGTGATATTAGCACATATACTTTCTAATTACAGTGTTTTCACATAGTGCATAAAAAGGTCCATTGTCACGTAGAATTGAATATAATGTAAATAATAATGAGTGATTCTGAAACTGGTAGTTTACCTTCTGATTTGGAAGAAATGACGCGAAATATCGTGGACTCCCTTTTGCCGGAAAAATCACGGATTGTATATGAAATAGCGTTTAATCGGTACGAATAATGGTGTTCTACTAAGAAAATCAAGAATATCACTCATGAAAAAGTATTGTTAGCTCACTTTGAATGCTTATCTAAGGAAAAAAAAAACATCTTCCCTCTGGTCGTATTATGTTTTTCATATAGAATTTCATTGTGGTACTTAGTACCATAATGAATTCATTATGGGACTAAGTACCATAATGAGCTTCCTTATTTAATCAAAATTGAGTGACATAACGTTGTCATTATGACATGCCATCAGATAAAATTATTTTAAACGTATTTATTAGAAGAATACGGGCCATAAATTAATTCACCGAATTTGTTTGGGATTATCAAACATTGCTTCTGCTTCTGGTGTGTAAAAAATATGGAGCTCTTCGTGGATTACAGCAGAATGAGATTGTTTCAAAGTACTACATATTTTTTATGGAACATAGACAATTTATATATTTTAGTGAATGTTCGCTTTTATTGTTCGCTTTTATATTCTCCATTAAAGAAAGAAGACGTAGCTAAGGAATTTCAACAACATTTAGATTTTTTGGTTAAAAATGGTTGTTTCTGTTAAAATATAAGAACTAACTTGATTTGTTGAAAATATAAACAGGATGTTCATAAAATCAGATGTGGAATCATTTTAATCGTGGATTTTTCAATTCACAGAAAAATCTTTCAATTGAGAATGTTTCCCTTTTCAATAAGAACTAACGTAGTAACAACATGCGTTTTTGTAAATTTTGAATTTTCGAATACATATTATATGGTGAACTGTTTATAAATGATTTTTACTTATCAACTTATAGAATAAATTCGACATAATCTGAAGTTGAATGTGAATGTCATTTTACCTAAAGACGTCATAAAATTTCCAGTGTAATTTCATGCTCCTTACCCCAAGGAGGAGAGAAATTTCCGGAAATTTTTTCAATTTCTATGGTAACGATACAAAATATATGCTTTTATTTGGTCGAAAATGTTAGGTGTGGAATTTTTATAATATAACTCCCCTGATAAATGATTTTCTGTACCCGATTGCTACGCTCGCTGCTTAAACTAAGCTAGTTGTTGTGTTCATATAGTATATCTACACAGATGTAACCTTCATCGGTATTCGATTCATGATTCCACTATATTAGATGTTTGTACATACTGTATTCGCAGAGTGATTAACTGATGAACACGTGTATTTCTGGCAGTGAGCCTACCTTTGAAGGTATTAATTGAAGCCACAAAGCAACTAATTATCATTAAGCCAAACCAACGTGTGAATTCTAGGGTAGAAAGATATAGTAATATATTCAATGGTAGCAAATGGGATTGGGAATTTGGATATGTTATTAGTACACAAAGCATACACGGAAGGGGAAATGGATCAGCTTTTGTTCCAATCATCACACGTGATTTGAAAAGTCCCTAGAGTTCATTTGCAGAGAAATCAATCTGCAACCTCTGATCAGTAAAAGTTATCCTTTCCCTATCACCTTATATCACCAAAACGAAGGTAGATATCCAGATACGAGAAAAGCAAGGAGAAATGATAAAAATTAAGGTAAGTGCGGTGAATATGCCCATGTTAAGCGAAATCCTTGATAAAAATTAAAAATGCAAAATATTCAATTCGGTTTTTTATAGGAAGTGTACCTTCAAAACCAAAGAAGTGATGTTTGGACAGTAATGGATGATTTAATCTTTGATATTTTTGTATACTATTTTTTTTTAAATTAGTCTTACTGGGCATATTACCAACCCTGTCGTTAATATGCCCATGGCATGTTCCTAATGTGCCAATGATTAATTTTATCAAGAGCAAAATAACATATTTATATGGCAAGTATATTCATTTGGAAAAACAAATTGAATAATGACAACAAAATGAACAAACCCAAAATTCTAATTTAACTGAAAAATTAAACTTGAAACTTCACACTGGTAGGTAGACATCACTTAGTACTGAGAGTACAAAAAGTAATTATCAAAATAATAACAAAGCCTATTTTAAAAATATATAAATTATTCTTAAACTAAGGGAACTCTTTAAAAAACAAAACAAAAAAACCCTAATATCTCTGCCATAGGGCATATCAACTCCTCTCAACGATGGGCGTATTAGCGACAGAAACAGAAAATGCATCTTAAAAGTTGTTAACGGTAATTGATTAAATTTTTTATTAAAAGTAGTATAAAAAGACGTATTTTAAAATACTGTACTTACAGTTATTGTAAACAAACATACACAATATTTACACTTTATTGAAGCACGTTTTATTTTCATGATCGATAGCGCCAAAAACGTATGTCTTCCCTCCAACCTCTCTGGAGAGACTAACAAACACAGATTTGGCTCGTAGTGCTGTAAGTACGAAATATTGAAGTGTTGACCGCCCTCTATTAGCAATTAGGCTAAACTTTTTTAAATTGAACCGGGTGAGCATATTACCAGCATGGGCATATTCACTGCACCTACCTTATATATATATATATATATATATATTTATATATATATATATATATATATATATATATATATATATATATATATATATATATATATATATTTATATATATATTTTTACTTGAAATTGCGTCTTTTAATTATATTAGGTGGTGGAGAGGTTGTCGGATTAGGACCAATAATTGTTCTCTAATTTTCAGCCAACGTTTCGTTTATCAAGTATAAACTTCTTCAGGGCCTCAACTAGAACAGGATACGATACACACATCTATACATATAAAATTTACTGTACATGGTTTCCATTATATCAGTAACATGCTCCCAAGTGCACTTGTGAAACAATAATATTGTATAGATATTGAAAACGAAATTGAAACATTATTGTACTACGATGAATGTTACTATATAATGGAAACCATGTACAGTAAATTTTATATGTATAGATGTGTGTATCGAATCCTGTTCTAGTTGAGGCCCTGAAGAAGTTATACTTAATAAACGAAACGTTGGCTGAAAATTAGAGAACAATTATTGGTCCTAATCCGACAACCTCTCCACCACCTATATATATATATATATATATATATATATATATATATATATATATATATATATTTTTGGAAAGCTCGTGGTCCTCACTGGAGAGAGGATGTCACGACGCCCATTGGGTCAAATAGTCTAAATGAAACATGGTATCACCCATTTTTAAGGACTTTTTCATTTATCAAGATAGCTGTCGTCTGAAATACGTTATCGACGGAATTGTTGAATTTTTGATGAATTATTCAAAATAAAATTTATAATTCGATTGAAAATTTCAAAATTATTTACCGTTTTGTTTCGATAGAAATCGCTCTCAAAAATTGTACTGTTAACATTACAGATATATAAAAAGTAGTAATTTCGCCACTCTTTCAATTTTTTTTTTAAAAATGCGTCGAGCGATTTGGCTAAAGAACTAGGACAATGTGAAATGGTCTATTTATATTTTCAGAACAATTATTTTTTTATTGATCTTTCAACTATAGTCACGCATAAAAAGATCTACATTTTCATATAATCCAAGTGCTGCAGAGGAACATAATAAGATGTGCCGCTTCGATCTTATATGCCGATCATGGGCGGAGTTTTTTTCTTTCACTCGGGCATTTTTGTTTAAAAATATGTTTTTCGAAATAAGTAGATTGAGCCAAGAAAATCGAAAGAAACACAATGGAACTGCATTTTCAATAACTCGTTGGATATTACGAGGTTCGATTGTTTTAATCAATGTGAAATTGAATATGTATTGTAAAGAGCCCGAAATGAAAATTTTTTGATTCTTCTACTACACAATCAATTCAACATTCCACATTATTCAAACGTTTGTTGTATCTGGCAAATGCGTTTACTTACTGACCAGAGCAACTAAGGTGAGGCGAGCGGCGCTCTCCAAAATTTTGTCAAATTTGACAAAGAACAAAACATGTTTTCAATTTTTCTTTTCGGATTTTTAACGACTGTTATTCGCTATAGAAAGGCATCATCACTCTTCATTCACGGGTGTGCAAGAGGTTAGATTACACCCTGTATATATATATATATATATATATATATATATATATATATATATATATATATATCTGAAGGGTATAAGTGGGCCTCCGGCCTTCTTAATTTTAAGGTTCACTGAGACTCCGATGTCACCGAGCCTCCGATATACGGACGCCCGGTAACCACCCTTTGAAAAATGTCGCATACGACATGTAACATAGTAACAAACACTTTGCCACAAAAATATGGGGAAGTCCAAGTTGCCCGATTTTCGATAGCCATTTAAAATTTAGTGCAGACCCTCGCCGCTGAAGTGCGCTGCTTATATACTTTGTTTATGTTATAGTGTTTGAAACGTATACTTTCGAAGGTCACTGGGCTTCCCCCAATTTGGCAACACAGGGGATGCAAACAAATATCATTTGTTTTAGATTGTCATCAAAAAATATGTATTCTTTCCGCGCACGAACGAAAAAAATTGTGGAGGCTGCAATTGCCTCCTAAATATTTGAGAATGAGCCTGGTAAGTACTTCTTCTCATTAATTCCGCCATTTATATTACTCCGATTACATCGAGATTTAATCGGGAGTCCACTGAAATATTGCGATATTTCGCCATTTCGAAAATAGTATATTATTTAACGAGCGGTAATGTAGGTCATAACTCACGCAGATGAAG